>OZJO01000665.1:38046-53777 GCA_900406225.1 Acrobeloides nanus | reverse complement strand
TTTAGGAGGAAATCTAGCTATTATTACTTATTTCAAACAACAATGTATAAAGTTTTATGAAGGTAAGATTTTACAGGATGAGCCAAAAAGAAACCGCGGCGAAAAAGTTTCAAAAATCGCATGAAAATAACCCTTATAGGTGATTTTTGAAAAAAAAATTTGAAAATTTTTCACCAAAAAAAAGTAAAAGTACGATTTTTTTTGGCGGTGTGATACTTGCGGACGGACTTTTGTGGATGGGGGAGGGGGTATTATATGAAAAAATGCGCAAAAGTCTCGTCCGCAAGTATCACACCGCCGTTTTTTTGGCTCACTCTGTATTATTATTGGCTTGTTCAGAAAGTTCGTGACCAAAAATGTGCTAAAAATTGAAAAATTCGTTACCTTTCACTTTTTTGTACTCTATCGATAAAGTATAAGTGAAAAGTGAGGTAGTTATCAGTTTCGGAAGTATTAGTTTCGGGAGAGTCTATGCCAATTCAAGTTTTGTCTTGTTTTTTTAGAGTCTTGACCCCGAATAAAATTTTGTAAGTGGCGTTTATTGAAACGATTGGTAGAACAGCATAAAAATTTTTTTATTTTTGTAATTATTTACGCTACTTCCGAAATTCCATACCCCACTCCCGAAACTAATACTTCTGAAACTGATAACTATCCAAAATGAAGTCCGCGAACTTTTTGAACAACATAAAGAAGTTCACTCCTAATTCACGTATTTCTTTTTTTAGATCTTTTAATAACAAAATGGATGAAGCTCATTATGATACACCCTGGGAATTCAAGAATCGAGGCTTCGCTGCACTTCGACAAAGACCACATTCCACAGCTTCTCCTACAGCTGAAACAGTGACGTCACCGACAAAATTCAAAAACAACCACACTCTTAACTCAATAGAAAGATCCGAAAATGCCAGCGTCTCTCCGCCGCGCTCCATCTCAAATCATCAAATTGCACAGGTTCTNGTCACCGACAAAATTCAAAAACAACCACACTCTTAACTCAATAGAAAGATCCGAAAATGCCAGCGTCTCTCCGCCGCGCTCCATCTCAAATCATCAAATTGCACAGGTTCTTCATTCACCAACATTAGATCAGACGCCACGACAACCTCTAATCAACGTCAAAAGAACACATTTTCCTGTGACAGCTTCAACTTCATCTTCAGTCAATTCTACTCCACTAGTAGAACATAGACGAAGACGTTCAGAAAAGGTCGAAGACTCGAGAAAAATCAATGAAAGAAAACTAGAATTGAATTATCCACATGTAAGAAATCACTCGTACGGTGTGGAACTAGAACCAATTGATAAGCATCGTGGAATGTCCCAAAATAAAGGTCGGTACAAATATGACGACAGCCAACTGGTCCATGATACTTCACTGTCTAGGGTTGAAGCTGAAAAGTTGCTGAGCCACCACCAAATTGGCGTTTTCTTAGTGAGATTAAGGGAGGAAGGCAATTTAGCACTTTCACTCAAGGCATCGGATGGTAAAGATTGAAAATCGGTCCTCGAAAGACTAAAATACAAATTTTAGGAGTGCTGCATATCAAATTAGAAGAACGAGAAGGCCGATGGGTCCTGGGTGAAGGCCCTTCATTTTCATCAATTAGCAGTTGTATTCGTTATTATAGAAAAACTGAATTGCCAATTCGTGGTGCTGAACATATTTTGTTACGTTATCCGATTATGACCCCGGTTAAACTTAATTAATAAAAGTTGAAAATTTAAACTAGCTGGCTCTAGGACATTTTACAGGATAAGGCAAAATAAACCGGTCACCTGATAGTCAATTTTTTAAGGTTTTCAAGATAATCTTTTTNGCTCTAGGACATTTTACAGGATAAGGCAAAATAAACCGGTCACCTGATAGTCAATTTTTTAAGGTTTTCAAGATAATCTTTTTTATTGAAAACATAACAAAAAAAAAATAAAAATAGGAAATTAATAGAATTCATTCAAAATGGCCTCTTTGCGCTTCCATACAAACTATCACATGGTTCCTGTGGAGATAGGCGATGTTGAAATTGGGAAAAAGCAAAATATCCGTGAACTGAAAATATGCATAATTTGACAAACAAAAATAAATGCTATTATTGAGCATGTGTGGGTTCCGTCGTTTGAGATTTCTTCGGTTTGGTGGTTCGTTTTGGTGGAGACTTGTTTGTTTGTGACTTAGTCTCTTTTGGAATTTCTTGAGATTGACCATTTGCTCCTTGAGGGTTCTGCGAATTTAACTGAAAAATTTTACTATAAGATAAACCAATTCAATCAAGACATGTGTGTTTTTTGGACAAAATCTGTGATTTCCTAGTTTCATTATTTGGAACATTTTTAAGCTTCGAATTCGTATCCCTGACAAGGAAACTTTGTTTACGGACTCGCAGCTATGACCAAAAGTTATATACCGTTGGATAGCTCTATACCAGTGAATAATTATTGCATATGTCCTACGGGCCCCTCGGGAACAAACTTTTTGGCTACGACCCCCCGAATGCCAATACCCCTTATACAGGGTAAATATAAAAAAGGGGGCAATTTTTAGTTATTATGGAGCCCGATTTTTTTCTAAAAAGGACCTCTCCAGGGGTAATTTTTATCGGGGAATCGATTGCGCGCATTCCCGAAACGTGAAAATGGCTTCCTGACCCTGATTCAGGGAAGGAGTCGGTGTATTGAGTATAAAAACGAAAAATTAAGGGTTTTTAACAGATTCGAACCTAGGTGGTAGTAGTGTTAAGCGGTTCGAGCCACCAAGTTTGAATTTATTTAGTGAGATTAACACATGGGAAAGTTTTTAAAAGTCATTTTGAGTCAAAATTCGATTCGCGAAAAATTCAAAGCTTGATCCAAAGCTCTATACTATCGATTTTACGTGTATTTTTTGAAATTTCTAACTCTCTAAAACACCCAAGAAAATTTCTTTCGGCCAAAATTTCTTTCTGGCAGATGTATTTCAATATAGAGAACATTTCTAGGTTGATTTCGAAGAAATCCGAGAAAAAATTTTTTCGACCTCATTTCTACTACCATGTGTAAAAATGGCTCAAAAATCGAAGTTTCTCCGACCTAGAAATGTTCTCTATATTGAAATACATCTGCCAGAAAGAAATTTTGGCCGAAAGAAATTTTCTTGGGTGTTTTAGAGAGTTAGAAATTTCAAAAAATACACGTAAAATCGATAGTATAGAGCTTTGGATCAAGCTTTGAATTTTTCGCGAATCGAATTTTGACTCAAAATGACTTTTAAAAACTTTCCCATGTGTTAATCTCACTAAATAAATTCAAACTTGGTGGCTCGAACCGCTTAACACTACTACCACCTAGGTTCGAATCTGTTAAAAACCCTTAATTTTTCGTTTTTATACTCAATACACCGACTCCTTCCCTGAATCAGGGTCAGGAAGCCATTTTCACGTTTCGGGAATGCGCGCAATCGATTCCCCGATAAAAATTACCCCTGGAGAGGTCCTTTTTAGAAAAAAATCGGGCTCCATAATAACTAAAAATTGCCCCCTTTTTTATATTTACCCTGTATAAGGGGTATTGGCATTCGGGGGGTCGTAGCCAAAAAGTTTGTTCCCGAGGGGCCCGTAGGACATATGCAATAATTATTCACTGGTATAGAGCTATCCAACGGTATATAACTTTTGGTCATAGCTGCGAGTCCGTAAACAAAGTTTCCTTGTGAGGTCAAAAATAGGTAATTCCACAATTTTTGAGAAAGAAATTTTTTCGCTTAAAACATAAGAGGGACCAAAGTAAAAAAATCAACAACAAAAAATCGAAATAACTTTTCACAGTCATTTCTATCGAAACATCCTACAGCCGGACTAGGCATTTAATAAAAAAAAAACCCCACCAATGCTTTATCACATGTGAGGCGGGTATCTGATGTAGCGACGAACTCCAATTGTGTCATATCATGTGAGCTTGATGCCAAAATCAAATCGCTGCCCAAGGTTTGAGTCCATTTCCCGGAATAAAGTGAATTTCCCAATTGAACCAATGGTTCACCGCTGTTTGCATTTCGTATAGCTAGCTCATTTCTCATTGCTGCAGTTCTGACGGCATCAGCATCAAGCACTCCATTTAATTCCAAAATCATAGTTATCTCTTCAAATTCATCATCGATATTAGCATCAACATCTATGGTATTAGTTGAGTTCGCCATCTTTAAAAAAGTTACATAAGGTGTTATTAAAGGATGGTATAAACTTTTTCAGCAGCATCTCCGAAAAATTTTGTTGAATTTGTGCAAAAATGACTTTTCTAGGGTTAATTTTATGCGAAAAATCGATTTCGAGCATTCGCAAAGCTTGAAAATGCTTCCCTGATTCAAAAAGGGGATAACCTCTAAAGGGATAATTTCCTGAAGAAAATAAAAAAATTTTTTGCCGAGTTTAATCAACGTTAAATGGCGGCAACCAGGGGAACTTGCTCCGATTTTTCTTCTGAAAATCATCGTTCGGAGATGCTGCTGCAAAGTTTAAAAAATATTATGGAGTATAAAACTTTTATACATCACAATGATAAATTTAAAAATTTATTATTATTAATGTCATTTAACTTTCGAATATTAGATATCACAATTATATAAGGCAAAAAAGGCACAATGTTAAGATATAATATATTATTCCAAGAACTTTTCTCGAACCATATTCAACGCCTTCAAAACCTGAGATTCTGTCTCTTCGTATGCCCACAAAGAACAAAATACCACATGGCTCTTGGCGATTCTTTCACTATTATTCAACTGACTGTTTAATCGAGCTTCAGCCTAAAAATTCATGGACTTTAAAGGTTATCTTAAATGGGGTAAACTTGTGCAACAGCGTCTCCGAAAAAAATTTGTGTAGAATTTTTGCAAAAATTTGACTTTTCTAGGAGTAATTTTATGCGAAGGATCGATTGTGTGCATTCCCGAAGCTTGAAAATGCTTCCCTGGTTCAGGGAAATAAGAGTGTGTATTGATGTAAAAATATGAAAATTTGCTTCAATACACACTCTTATTTCACTGAAACAGGAAGTATTTTCAAGAGTCAAGAAAATCGATTTTTCGCATAAAATTACCCCTAGAAAAGTCATTTTGCACAAAATTCCAAAAAAATTTTTTCGGAGATGCTACTGTAAAAAGTTTAAACCCTCTTTAAAAGGTTACCTCTTCAACGGAAAACCTGTCCCGTTCCACAACTCGTCGAATTGCTTCCTCTTTTGGTACAAAGGTTGTCCATAGTTGGTCAACAAATTTATCCCATCCAGCTTCAATGATTAATGCAGCGTCAATTACAACAATATCAGCCGTTGATGCTTCTATCTTTTGATGAACAATCTTAGAAAGTGCTGGCCAAACGATACCATTAAGCTGTTGCCTTTTGTCCTAAAATTAAAAGGCCTTCCTCAATAACATGGACTAAAATATCCGACATGGTGGCCAAAAGTTTCCGAAATATGATCGATGTATTTTTCATGTACCAGTTATTTGGTAATACTAGTAATGTAAATACGTCGATCTTATTTTGGAAACTTTTGGCCACTATGTAGAATACTTTAGCCACACCTAGTATTAAAGGGGGATTGCATTTTGCGACCATTTGGGAGAAAAAATTTTCATAAAAAATGATCCTATTGGGGGTAATTTGATGCAAGAAATCGATTGCGCGCACTCTCAAAGCGTAAAAACGCCATCTTGACCAAGTTTTCGTGAAAAATTGCCTATTTTTTCGAATTTTCTCATCTTTTTCGTCGAAAAAATTGGTAATTTTTCACGAAAACTTGGTCAAGATGGCGTTTTTACGCTTCGAGAGTTCGTGCAATCGATTTCTCGCATCAAACTACCCCAATAGGATCATTTTTACGAAACAATTTTTCTCCCACATGGTCGCAAATACATCCCCCTTTAAAAATATAAATCGTATAAGGATAATATCCAGGATGGTAAAAATTAACCCATAAAAACAAAGGCATATTATATACCAATAAGAAAAAAATTAACATACCTCATTCTGAAAAACCAAAGCACCTAAAGCTTTCCTATCGACGACTCCATCTAAAATCAGATGTTTTCCAAAAGCAGCAGCAATATTATCACAAAATTCTGTATTTCCAGAGTAAACTTTATGAACAAGTACATCACAATCGATTACCTAAAAATCATTGGTGTTTATTGGTGTCACCCAGGGTGAGGTGATCGATTTACGAGGTTGTAAATGACTTTCAGGCCTCAAAAATACGAAGTAGTTATAAAATAACAACAACAAAAATTGAACAACTTCGTAATTTTTGCTGAATAACTTCGTTAATTTTGCAAATTTTTAAACAAAATCAATGTAAAAAACTGGTTTTCGAGTCTCAAATAATTTTTGACCCGTTACGACGAAGTTAGGAAGGGTGACAACCTCCCACTGAGCAGGCATACAAAAAATCACGTGCATGCAGAGGCGTAGGCAGAATTTGGGGGTCTCCAAATTTTCGACTTTTTTGGCAAGTTTTTGACAAATTTTTGTTTTTGGAAAATCGAATTACACTATTTCCCCAAACCGACTCAATGGTAAAAAAATTTTGCCCCCCTCCGTCGCTAAATCCTGGATACGGGTCTGTAAAGAATGTATGTTTAATTTTTTTTTAAGTTCTACAAATTTTCAACACGTGTACAACATAACCCATATAATTTTATTCGACGCAATTTAAAAGAGGAGCAATTTTTCCCGATTACCACTCCCTCTAAATGCAAAGCTAAATTGAACTTACATCACATCCTTGGCTTCGTAGAAATTGGCTAATATGAGTTTTCCCTGATGCAATTCCACCTGTAAGCCCGATCAAATATGGTTTCTTTGATCGATTCCCACGATCGTTTGGAGGTTTCCTCAAAGTTCCCAAACTTTCACGTCTTTGTGTGGAAGAGCTAATCTTAACCTCCTTCAGAACTTCATCACTTCCTTCTAACAAATTAATCACAGCAATGTCTAGCTCGTTTAGGCCCCTTTCCTAAACAAGAGTGTATATCTTCTTTAAAAAAGAACTTACTTTTCGTTTGATATTGATGGCTTCGCCACCTTTAACAGTTTCCTCACTAACAACAATACATTTAATGTCTGGATATACAATAGCTAAAATTTTAGTTCTTCTAAACTTAACACTACCTTTACCCTTGTGTGTGTGCATATTTTTAGAGTACTAAAGGTAAATAGCACGTATGTGAAAGAAAAAATTTACTACTTCGGTCTGGCTGCGTTCAAGTATGTCAAAAAGTCTAACTTTGCCTCATTTTCAATAAAATCGTGTTTATTGAAACAATTGGTCATGAAGAATAAAATTTGTTGCATCATGACCAATCGTTTCAATAAACACGATTTTATTGAAAATCAGGCAAAGTTAGATTTTTTTGACATGCTTGAACGCAGACTCAATGGTGCGCTAGAAATAAAAAATGCATCCTAACCGAAAAAATGTTATTCTACAGTTAGAGCCTTCGGCTCAAAATGTAGATCTGGATAGCATTCCCAAAGCGTGAAAACGCTTTCATGACCCTGATTAAGCTCTCAGCGCGTCGAAATTTTTTGTTAAAATCCTAACATTCAAAAACTCATTAAACAATTTACCTGGACCAAAGGGATCTGTTATAGGAACGGAGCTAAATTTCACTTTACTAACATCATTGACAAATTCTTCCAAAGATTGGATTCGCTCTTCAACTGGCTTGATCAATTCCCATAGTATTTTTCCTATTTAAAAAGTTTTAAAATCCTGTAAGGCTAATTAAAGTTATAAAACATACGTGGGCAAGGGAGATGGGATCAGCGAATAAAAATGCGAATTGGGTCAATTACCCATTTCGCATTTTTCACATAAAAATCTCAAATTTTTCGCGCTTCGCTCAAAAAATGCGAATTGGATCGAATTTTCGCAAGTTTGGTATATAAAAATGCGAATTTGTTGACGATTTTCGTGAACTGAAATGTTATTTTTGGCAAAATATGCATTTTTTNAATTTTCGCAAGTTTGGTATATAAAAATGCGAATTTGTTGACGATTTTCGTGAACTGAAATGTTATTTTTGGCAAAATATGCATTTTTTTGGTGATTCATTTCGCATTTTTCACATAAAAATCTCGAATTTTTCGCGCTTCGCTAAAAAAAAATGCAAATTGGGTAATTAATTTTTTCGCGAATGCGGCGAAATGGAGGGGGATCATGTCCCCCTTGCTCATATTGTAAAAGCAAAAAGTCGCTCAATTACTTACTTTTATTCATATCTCCAGCTGTAATTCCACAAACAACTTCCTGATTGGCTTTCAGAATCGCAGTAGAAAGGAGCACTTTGTGGCCATTATGAATCATGTCGAATGTTCCACCCAAACATACCATATCATAAGGAGTAGTCTTCTTAGCTTCATTAAAAACCTGAGTGTCTTCTTCACAATATGTATGCTCAAAAACTCGGGTAGGAAAATCTTCAAGCAATACTCGAACGTCGAGATTAGAACATAGCTTAGAAGCATGCAAATATATTACAGGAAGAGCTGTAGAAATATCCACTGGCGGCTGGACGCGAATGTAAAGACGATTCTGCACTCGAGGCGCTATTAATTCTAAAGTGGACGAAATACGAGGGAATGTTTTTATGCCCACAATTAATAGTGCTTCACGGAACATGATTATTTAAGCTAAATTGCATTACAGGGTGTAGGGGTAATTTTATGCGGGAAATCGATTGCGCGCATTCCCGAAGCTTGAAAATGTTTTCCTGAATCAGGAAAGTAAGTGTGTAGATTTGTATTTTTAGCTTTTATACACACACATACTTTCCTGAATCAGGGTCTGGAAAGTATTTTCAAGTTTCGGGAATGATCGATTCCCCGCATAAAATTACCTCTATGAATCATTTTTAGGATTTTTGAGAAAAATTTCGGGTGAAAAAACATGGAAAAATCGCCCAAATTCCAGTTTTTTACACCCTGTAAATAAACTGGAAACAGAGCGCATACAGTGCTCGGAATCGCTTTTACAAACCGAGCTTCCGAGTGATTTAAGCAGCGCTTCCGAGTGTATTTTTAGGAAATCATGGGATATATATACCCCCAAAATGTAATAAAAAATACAAATTTATTGTGGGGGGGGGGTATCCCTATGATGTCGATTGTCGGAGCTATTGTGGATCAGGGTCACCCCAGGGTCAAAAATCGAAAAAATTATTTAAAAATCACATATTTCAGGGTAATTTTATGCGAAAAATCGTTTGCGCGCATTCCCGAAGCGTGAAAACCTTTGAAAAATCAGCAAAAAAATTAAGTTTAAAGTCAATAAATGTGAAAATATGGGTAAAATACGTATTTTTCTATTTTTAGGGTCAAACCAGAGACCGAAAATGGGCCCCCGAAGCCCCCTCGGCCCTGGCCCCTTCGGGGGCCCTAGGGACCGGGCCTTGGGGGCTTCGGGCCCCCAAGGCCCCGCAAATAAAATAATGAGAATTTCACGTAAATATGATATTTTCAAATCGCCAAAGAAAATGGGATTGTTTCAAAAAATCTATGCTCCGGGACTTTGGCCCCTTTTTCGACCTCTGGTGGGGCCTAGGGGGCCAGGGCTTTGGGGGCCTCGGTCCTTTTCGGTCTCTGGGTCAAACAATGGTTTTCACGCTTCGGGAATCGATTTTTCGCATAAAATTACCCCTAAATATGTTATCAAAAATTTTTCTTCGTTTTTTGACCCTGGGTTGTCCTAGTCTCTTTTTTGGCCGCCTCTCCGATTCTTTTTTATAAAATACACAAATTATTTCTTTACGATGTACAAGGGAATACTTCTTTAAATTTCCGGTATATTCTGTTATTTTCAGCTATTCTGAGCAACATTCAAAAAAATTTTTTGAAAAAGTTGTTTTTATAAAAGGAAAAAAATTCATATTATAAGCAAAATTTAAAAAAATGATTTTTATCGTGAACTTGGCTCAGTGAAAGTGCTCCAAAATTCGAGTCTAAGGGTCTCGGGTTCGAATCCCACCTGAGTCGATTTGATTTTTTTTGAAAAAAAGTCTAACCATGGAGTATACCAGCTTTTTTAGGAACTTATGCACTTCGGCCCCCCCCCAAATTTGGGAGGACCGAAGTGCATAAGTTCCCTTTTTTATGTAAGAGATCGATTGCGCTTATTCCCGAGGCTTGAAAATGCTTTTCTGATCATGGTTCAGGGTAAATATTGGTTTTTAACAATAAGAAAACACTTTAGAAAAGTGTTACAAAAATCAATTTCAATTTTGTAAAGGATAAAACCATCCAAGATGGTTTATCCAACATCGAGATCTTTGTAGATTTCATGTCTAGATAACCTCCAAACGGTCATTTTTTATCGGGCGCTCTATGTTCATAATAGAAATGTTTTGAAAAGAAAGTCATTCAAATGATTTTTTGGCATTACGTTTACGTGTAGTGGACAGCGGCGGGTCGTTGTGCATGGTAAAGCATTTGATTGACCAAGATAACGATTAATTCTCCACGTGAATGTAACCCATGCTTATAAATTTGTGTACAAACGTTTCCATCTCAAAATCAAATGTTTCCATCTCAAAACCTTTAAAAAAGTTTAAAAATTTTTTTTGATTCTTTAAATAACCAACTCATTTTGAAAAGATTTGGGATTATAAAGACTATCTATAAATTTATGCAAGTCTATATGTATACAGGGTGTATCGAAAAAACCGGAATTTGAACGATTTTTCCATGTTTTTTTGACCCGATAATTTTTTCAAAAATCCTAAAAATGACTCGTATAGGGGTAATTTTATGCGAGAAATCGATTGCGCGCTTTCCCGAAGCTTGAAAACGCTTCTTCTCAGATCCTGATTCAGGAAAGTAAGGCCTTCACTAATTCGTCTCGACGTCGAGATGCGGCGAGACACGTCGAGACGGAATATCTTTTTATGGTTGAGGAATTTTGACATGGTGTCGTTTGCAAAAATGTCAAGCTAGATGAGAGCTACATTTTATGAAGTGACACCATATCAAAATTCTTCAACCATAAAAAGATATTCCGTTTCGATGCGTCGAGGCGGAATATCTTTTTATGGTTGAAAAATTTGACATGGTGTCACTTCATAAAATGTAGCTCTCATCTAGCTCGACATTTTTGCAAACGACACCATGTCAAAATTCCTCAACCATAAAAAGATATTCCGTCTCGACGTCGAGACGAATTAGTGGAGGCCCTAAGATCAGTTCAGATTTTCCCGGGAAAATCTGATCAGTTCGCAGATTTGGAGCGAATTCAAGAACGACGCTAACGAATTCAAGAGCAACGTGAAGTCGCTCGAAAAGGGCTAAAAAACAAGCGAAGAAAATGTTAGCCGGTTCAAACAATCGTTTCCCATCCGTTTCACTAGAAACCTCCGTTATTATACCCGTCTCAAGTATCGATCAAGCAAAAGGAGACTTCAGAAATGTCATGGGAACAGTCTTGTCAGAAGACGATGGATTTTACCAGCTCGGAACTACAGCCGGAGTTTTGCTCCAGAAATATGCAAGAAACGAATTCATGCCAACAACGTTTTAAGCGTCCGACGAGAGGGTCCCTCCCCCCCCCCCCCCCCGTAGGAACATAGATAATCCTTCTCAAAACTTTTCCCCCCCCCCCCCTTGTGCACACTTATTTTCCTGAATCAAGATCTGGGAAGTATTTTCAAGCTTCGGGAAAGCACGCAATCGATTTTCCGCATAAAATTACCCCTATGCGAGTCATTTTTAGGATTTTTGAAAAAAGTTTCGGGTCGAAAAAACATGAAAAAATCTTCCAAACTCCGGTTTTTTTCTATACACCCTGTAAGAACTTGCATTCTTTTTAAGTTTTGTATAAAGATAATTCGGATTTCATTATGCTTATTTGAATAAACATCAATCTACATTTTCCTAAAGAATCTCTAAATATGGTTGGTCAGCTTCGTGGGAGAAAAATTTCACGTTCACCAGTATCTAAACATCGAAAGTCTGATAAAGAGAAAGAAATACAGGTATTTAAGTTTTTAATTCCTCAACAGCAATATGCTCACAGGAAGATAGATTTTGACCTTTTACGCCTGATTATACATAATTTTTAAGGATCTTAAACGACGTATCAAAGAAGATCTTAACACCAAGAATGGCATAAAAAAAGATATGAACATTGAAATGCCTAAGGCAAGTTTTTTTGTATAAAAATATACAGTAGCGGAAAAAAACTTCAAAATAGTTTATTTCGACTTCTAAAAAAGCTTTTCAGACGCGATTTTTTTCGCCCTAGAATAATAAACTATCGAGATTCTCATAGTGACATTATTGTTTAAGTTTACAAATCAGGTTTTCGTTTTAATACACAATTTTTACAACCACTATAATCGTTTTGAATACGAACTTGAACAATTACAACTCTTTTGACATTTAAATGTTTTGTGCAATATTTTCTAGAAAAATTAATAAACTTACATATTGTGTATTTCTTATTTTCTCTAAAATCTCATACGTGATATTTGTTTTCGAGAGAGTTGTGTAGTACAACGAAAACCTGATTCCTAAGCGCAAAAATAATATCACGAGATTCACCATAGTTGATTACGCTAGAACGAAAAAAATCGCGTCTGAAAAGTTTTTCCATAAGCTAAGATCAGGGATTCCAAGAAAATTTTGTTTAAAATCAGAAAACCTGACTTCAAAAATCAGACATTAGGAGCAAAAATCAGCAAAGTGCTATTAATTTTCCATTCTTATAAATTGGACAAAATTTCGCATCTCAAAAATCAGATTTGACAAAAAATCAACATTTTGCCAGATTTGACATCTCAAAATCAGAATTTTCGAGTCGAAAAAACATGAAAAAATCGCCCAATTTTTGAACAAAATGTTCTTGGCATCCCTGAATAATACAGTTTCTTGATCGAAGTTTTTTCCGCTACTGTATCAATTTTACAATGCAACAATTGTTTTTATATATATTACTATATGTTTTAAGGCAATAGTTGAAGTATCACCTCTTCGTTCTCCTGCGAATGGTTTATGCATAATGAATGACAGTGCTAGCTCATTAGACTCAATGGAAATTGTTCGCAGCAAATCTTCGCAAGATTCTTTTTCATGTGCTCATTCTCTTCAAAATAGTAAGAAAGGACGAGGCAGTTCACACTCATTAAATGAATTCACTGGTTCGAAAACAAAAAATTTGACGGCTGCGGCACGACAAAGTGTATTGAATTCAAATGTAGCAGTGATCAACGCTTCTGAGGCAATTCATGTAGCTGAACATGAAAATAATGACAACGAGAAATTTAACGAAGCAATTCTCGTAGCTGAAAATGCATTATTAGCTGCAAATAAATTGGTAGAATTAGCCGATCACAATGTTGAGCTGGTTCAATCTGTCCTTACACAAGATTCAATTGACCCTTTAAGAGAAGGTAGAATATTTATTTAGACACCAAAAACATATTTAAAACAAGTAAAGTATGCCCAACAACTTTCTGCTAAAATTAGAAAAAAATTGATTTTACATGTCTAAAACGTCCCTTGTCAGTTAAACGAATAAAATGACACAAAAATAATCTTGGGTCGCCACAAATGTGTACAAATATAGTCTCAATAGTGTTGTACAAATTGTTTCTCGTTCGGAAAGAAAATTTTCGTTCGTGAAAAAATTTGTTACAGTAACGGGACCCGAGCGCTCCACTCTCGCGGTTTCTCCGATAGTGAACTGAGTGCTCTGAAACCTACTTAAAAAGTTTGAGGCAGAGGGGGCGCGCCCCCTCCATAACGGAAAAATGAAAAAAATTTCCTAATGTTCCCCCCTTATGTTTTTCCCAAATTTTTTTTCAAAAATTCTAATGGTCTCCAATTATGATTTTTCACACCAAAAATGACCAAATTTTCACTAAAAATTTTAATTTTTTCATCAAAAAGTTTCATTTTCTGAGCGTTTTCAGCTTAAAAACAAGCATTTCTCAAAAAACTTTTCACCTGCGGCGTTGGTTTCTGTTTTACCTCAAGTTTTTTTCAACAATAAATTTTATCGGCGCGAAAAAACAAGGGGGACCGAGATGATTTTTGAAAAATCATAAGAGTCATCCTTATGTTTTCCCCCAAAATTTTGGAAACTTTTCGAAAACATAAGGGGAGGGGACCAAGGCAAAATTTTGAAAATTTTCAGGTAGGGCCCCTCATAAAAAATTTCTGGCTATGTCACTGGTAGTAGGTTAAAGTTGTGTTAGGCGCGCTATTAATTAGTTTATGATGTTCTCAGTGACGTAGCCGAAAAACGTAGTTTTTGTCACTATTTTGCCCATTAAAAATTTTCATACACATCGTTTTGGTTAATTTTTGGATATTTTGTGTAAAAAATGGTGCAGAACAAGATGGCATCAAAATTTTTTCAGAAAAATTCATTTAGGGGTCAAAAAATTAATTTTTTTACAAAGATTAGATCAAAAATAGTGTCAGCCATTCTTTCGCTCGCTTAAAATGAGATTTCTTGTACTCGGGGGGGGGGGGGGGGGGGGTTCAACACGGAGAACTCGAATCTGAAGGAATTATTGTGCGTGTATGTGTGTTTGTTTCTCCAGACATGCATTTAGGCATATTTTCTGAAATAGCCGATTACACTGGAAAAGGGGGTTTTTGGGCTTCTAAGTCCCATAACTTTCAGATGTTGATGGAAAAATTTTTGGCCCTTAAAATACAGCCCCGCGGCAATCGTTTGCGTGATCGATCATCAAAATCTGTGGCGTTTTGGTTGAGATATGAGTCTTTCAATTTTTGAACGTGTTTTTCAGTTGTTTTTACATAGGAAAAACACACGTTCAACAATTACAAAAACCTCCTTTTTCAGTGCAAATCGGCTATTTCAGCAATATACCTAAATGCACTCGGATACCAAAATTTTCATTTTTTATCATAATAAGATGGTCCAAAAACCATATTCTGTAAAAAAGAAATCATCAAAACCTTTTCCTTACTTAGTTTTGGGCAGAGTTGAGAAGGGTGGTCCACACCACTCGGGTGATGTGGTGTTATCGATGGAGTGGCACACCAGTGTGGTGTGATGTGGCACCACACCAACCCACGGATTTTTTATAACTTTTTAAAATAAAAAATCGATGAAAATTGCCATTTTTCAACCAAAAAACTTCATATTTCACCGTTTTCGATCATGCCGAACAAGAACGTCTATTGGCACCAGAGTTGGGAAGGGTGGTGTGGTAGCACACCATACCACCCTGGTGTGCTACACCACGAACAACACCATCCCACACTCTGTGGTGTGGTAATTCCCAACTCTGGTTTTGGGGAATGGACTCATAATTGTGCACCATAGGTGCACAAGTAGGGGAGGGGACAATTTCCCTCAAGTACGACATGTTTATGACCTTTTTTTGGTCGTCAAACGTAAAAATTTCGTATTTTTGGTAAAAAAAACATGTCGTCTCGAGCCAAAATACGACATATTTTTCGCATTTTTGCCCCCAATACGACGACAGGGGGAGATAGTCCCCTCTTGTGCACCTATGTTATGCACAATCGAAAAAGTGGTGTCGTTGAGAAATCCGGGAAAATTTTTTAATTTTTGAGAGCTAGTTCACTTGTTGACACTCGAGGCCCGAACGTTCAAAAATTTTTTCGACATAAAAGCATCGTATTAGGTATGTTTTTTAGTCGAAAAACACGTTGTATCGTTATGTTTGCATGAAAAGCTTGATAGCCCATCATTTCGCGTTACCC
>OZJO01000665.1:0-37946 GCA_900406225.1 Acrobeloides nanus | reverse complement strand
ATCAAAACCTTTTCCTTACTTAGTTTTGGGCAGAGTTGAGAAGGGTGGTCCACACCACTCGGGTGATGTGGTGTTATACGGTGTGGTTTTATCGATGGGGTGGCACACCAGTGTGGTGTGATGTGGCACCACACCATCCCACGGATTTTTTAACTTTTTAAAATAAAAAATCGATGAAAATTGCCATTTTTCAACCAAAAAACTTCATACAGGGGGGTGCAAAAGTTCTGGCATAAGGTGACATAAGTCCTGACATAGGGTGCAAAAGTCCTGGCATAGGATGCAAAAGTCCTGGCATGATGCGACAAAAAATGTTATTTGAGAGATCTAACGTAAAAGAGTTTTTCACCCTATGCCAGGACTTTTGCACCCTATGCCAGGACTTATGTCACCTTATGCCAGAACTTTTGCACCCCCCTGTATTTCACCGTTTTCGAACATGCCGAACAATAACGTCTATTGGCACCAGAGTTGGGAAGGGTGGTGTGGTAGCACACCATACCATCCTGGTGTTCCACACCACGGACAACACCACCCCACACTCTGTGGTGTGGTAATTCCCAACTCTGGTTTTGGGGAATGGACTCATAATTATGCATCATAGGTGCACAAGTAGGGGGGGGACAATTTCCCTCAAGTACGACATGTTTTGGAAATTTTTTTTAAAAACGACATGTTTTTGACCTTTGGTCGCCAAACGTAAAAATTTCGTATTTTTGGTAAAAAAAACATGTCGTCTCGGGCCAAAATACGACATGTTTTTCGCATTTTTGCCTCCAATACGACGACAGGGGGAGATAGTTCCCCATTGCGCACCTATGTTATGCACAATCGAAAAAGTAGTGTCGTTGAGAAATCCGGGAAAATTTTTGAGAGCTAGTTCACTTGTTGACACTTGAGGCCCGAACGTTCAAAAATTTTTTCGACATAAAAACATCGTATTAGGGATGTTTTTTAGTCGAAAAACACGTTGTATCGTTATGTTTGCATGAAAAGCTTGATAGCCCATCATTTCGCGTTACCCGGAGTGCTTCGAGGAGACATCCCCCGTTAACGCGAAATGATGGGCTAACAAGTTTTTCATGGTGTGTATATCGAAAAATTTTTAGTAGAAGATATGACTTTAACTACTTCGATTAATGAACGAAATATCCTTCTTGAAGATAAAGATGAAATGACACCTGTTAGATTGAAAATGAGTAAGAAGTTTCGACTGGTTTCAAATTCATCGGAAAATGACCTTGTGGACTCTGCTGGAGAGTCTCCTCATACTAATCTAGTGAAACAAATAGACTTTGCTTCATCATCTTCCTCCATCACCAGCTTAGATGCATCGGACTGTGGTCTTGATCAAAATGTATTGAAGACGGACATCTATTCTACGTCTAATGAAGAAGCAATGCCACTAAGCGACGCCGTATTAGAGAAGAATCAAGATGAAAGCTCTGTGTTTGGTAATGATTGTGTAACCAAGTTTGTACCTACTTTATTTGGTTTTGAAGAAGAGGACGATGAGGATGATATTCCAGGTATTTTTTAACAGTACAGGGTGAGCAAAAAACCGTACTTTTGCGTTTTTTGGCGAAAATTTTTCAAAAATTGCATGAGAATACTCCTTATAGGTGATTTTTGAAAAAAAATTTTTGGAAAATTTTTCACCAAAAAACGGGGTGAGCCAAAAAAGGATCAAAATTGATCATTTTAAAATTTATAAGAGGCCACCATTTGGTCATTTTTTGGCGAAAATTTTTCAAAAAAATTTTTTTCCAAAATGACTCAGAGGTTTTTATGCGAAAAAAATCGATTGCGCGCATCGAAAAACCTTGAAAACGCCTCCCAGACCATGAAATATAAGATTTTCGTATTTTTTTTAGTTATTTTCGGCAGGAATTCCAATTTGAAAATACGAAAATTGGATATTTCATGATCTGGGAGAATTTTCGATGCGCACAATTGATGCATAAAAATGTCCCTAATGAGTCATTTTGGAAGCAAAAAATTTTTTGAACATTTTTCGGCAAAAATGACCAACTGGCGATTTTTTTGGAACATCTTGTAAGTTTTTCAAAAATACCAAAAAATTTTTTGCATTACTAAATGTTTATTTATTGGGTTCTTCGTTAAAAAAGTTATTTCCATTTTCCTTTATGAACTAGGAAAATTTTAAAAAATGGCTTTCGTATTTCACTTTTGTATTCTTTTATGAGACTAATTGGACCAATTTAGTACCTGCTGATCAACAAAAGCCTAATGATCTTACGCCATCGCTGTTACTAACAGAAGATTCAATCATAACACAAGAAATTGCATCAGAACAAAGTCCTGTAGATCCCAGCTTGAAACCTTTATTGAACGATACAAATGATGATGAAATGCAAGTATGTAAAGTGAACGAGCCATCTTTGGAAATAAAATCTGAGGCAACAGAAGAAGTTTTGGATGAAATACTCAAACCATCTACTGATTCTGAACTGGATAACGTCACATTGCCTGTTACGGCGGTGGAACCTGAACGACCTAAATTTGTTTTAATTGAAGAGAATGTTATCCTTTGTGGTGATTCTTTAATCCGAGAAAGCAATCCTATGCTCTGTTTTTGTAACCATTCTGCAGCTGATTTAAAGAATGGATTTGGTTGTGGTGCTGACTGTATTAATCGTGTGCTATATATGGAATGTGGTTCTAGGTAGTTTTATGATACTTTTGGTACTCTTAAAGGAGAGGATTTTATTGAAAATCAGGCAAAGTTACATTTTTTGACATGCTTGAACGCAGCCTAATAAAAAATAATATTGTTATTGTATTTTTTTTATCGGACATACTTTTAGGTGTCGAAGTGGAGAATTTTGTCAGAATAAGCGTTTCCAGAAGAAAAAATATCCTAAGCTGGAACTTTTTCATACTGGTCTTAAAGGATGGGGCTTAAGAGCTGTCGAAGGTAGTTTTCTTTTTATACTAAATTTTACATTTTGGATCATCTCTAGACATTCAAATGGGTGAATTCATCATAGAATATGTTGGTGATGTTATTGATGCGCATCAAATGGGAAAAAGAGCACGGCGATATAGCCGAGATCCCAATCATAAGCATCACTATTTTATGGCCTTGAAAAGTGGTGCGGTAATTGATGCGACTGTGCGTGGAAACCTTTCTCGGTTTGTCAACCACTCGTGTGATCCAAATGCAGAGACACAGAAGGTAGATCTAGATTCATTCTTGGCCCAGATTTGCTATCTTGGCTAGGGGATCGTCACGGTAGAAGAGAGATTTTTTAGGAAAAAACTCCCCTGCCTAATGTAAAAAGGCGGATCCGCGCTCATTTGGTGAAGATGAGCGATTCCTGTTGAAAAACCCAAAAAATTGGCTGATTTGAAGAACTTTTTGAAAATTGTTCAAAATCAGCAAATCTGATTTAAAAAATCAGATTTTAGGAGCAAAAATCAGCAAAATGCTGCTAATTTTCCATTATATTTCTTATCAATTGAAAAAGTTTTGCATCAAAAATCAAATTTGACACTGAAAAACCAGCATTTTTTGCCAGATTTGACATCTCAAAATCAAAACTTTTCTGAAAAATCAGCAAACTTGTCACCCCTGATCTTACTTTTTAGTGGACTGTAAATCGTCGTTTATGTGTTGGTTTTTTTTCAACTCGAACCATCAAAGCAGGACAGGAAATTGTCTTCAATTATCAATTTGAACGCTTTGGGTATTTTTGTTTAATCTTTTTATTTTGTATTTTCTTTTTAGTAAAAAAGCGCAAAAATGTTATTGTGGGAGTTCAAATTGCTCTGGATGGATTGGAATGAAAGAAGGAGAAGAACTAGAAGAGGAGAACAAGAATGAAGATTTTCCAGAGGAAGAAGAGGAGAGTGACGAGGAAGATACACTTGAAGTTGTAAATGTTCCTTCGAAGAAGCTACCAAATAGGAAAAGACCTTCTCATATCGATGGCAAAGCTATGCCACCTGCTAAACGTGGAAGAAAAGCGAAGAATTTGTCGGAAAAGAAACAAATGGCCGAAGAAAAGAGGCTACGTGAAATAGCTAAAGAAGTTGAAAAATTCATTAGTGCGGGTCATATGCGAAATCAAGATCATGTTCTTGCCTTTAACAGGTAGGTTTTAAAATGTTCAAATTAGCAGAGATGGGTGATTCGATCCGAAAATTTGAGGAGATGAATCCAAATTTCGCACTCCTGAAGCGTGAAATCGATTCTGCACATCGAAAACACTTGAAAACGCCTCACAGGCCATATATTCGTATTTTTTCAGCTATTTTCGGTAGGAATTCCTACTTGAAAATACGAAAATTGTATATTTCATGGTCTGGGTGGGAATCTTTTCAAGGTTTTTCGATGCACGAAATCGATTTCTCGCATAAAAATATCCCTAATGAGTCATTTTGAAAGAAAAAATTGTTTGAAAAATTTTTGCCAAAAAGTAACCAACGGTTTTTTTGGAATACCCTGTAGCTACTTTACCATACTTTCTAGGTTAATGGTTCGTATTGATGAAATTTCATTGCGAAGTCGAATGGTGGATCATTTGATAGCGTCTGAAGACGAAAATATCTACCGACTTTTTATTGAGAAATTTGGCCTAACTCTTTTATGGACTTGGCTCGGTGATGATTATGCTGGACGTGCGAAGGCGCACGATCTGATTAAGTTTAAAAAAAGAATTGTCTTTCTTCTTCATCGTTTGCCGATTCGTACCAAAAATCATGTTGTTCAATCGAATCTCTTAACTTTAATCAAGAAGATAGCAGAACAGGTATTTTTATTTTTTGCGGATGATCTAGTGCCTAACTAACTATTTAGGAATTGCCCGAATCATTGATTATAAAGAATATGATGGATGAGATGTTGGATAGTGTGGTTGCCGCCGAGGATTTTGTTGATGATGTCGATAGACCGCATGTGATTAAAAAGAACGAAGTGGAAGTCTTGTTTGAACGTTTAAAGGAGTCGTGTGTCTCTTTATATGAGAAATGGATTGCGCTTAAAGATGACTTTAAGATTCCTAAAAAGGACAAGTCTGCTATAGCTTCTTCAACGGATAGCATGTAGGCGAATCAAAAACGATATTCTCTTTTATATCGGGCGATTTAGGAATCGTGTTAGCCTTTTGCCAATTCGCCCGGTTCCACCACAACAATTGTTGCAAAGGAGGAGTTCTACCGAATTTTCCAATGATGGATCTCGTTTTGGTTTCAACAAGTCTGTCGTTGATAGACAGTCATTGTTTAGACAGAATAGAAATCAACAGAAACCATTTACACCAACTCCGAGGCAGCCGAGAGCTTTCTCTCAAAAAGGTGAGACCAATGAAACTTGTGAAAAAATGCTTTAGTATAACTTTTTACTCTACAAAATGCGTTGAAAATTTACTGTTAACAATTCAATGGTTCATTTTGAGAAACAAATAATAATTTTTTGATTTTTGAGCAATTTTTCAATTTTGAGTTTTTAAACTTGTCTAATAGTGCTGGGTCGAAATCACACATTCGAAATTCGAGTAACGGAAAGTATTGATATAAATATTTCAAAAATTTCGTCATTTTTGCCTCAAAATTCGAAAATAATTTCGACCACAGAAATTTTCTTTTTTGGAAATTTAATTTCGACCTAGCACTGTTAACTAGTACCTAAATAGAGCAAAAAGAAGAACAACCTAATTTTTTTTATTTTCGTCTATTTGTGTTGATTAGTCCTTATTAAGTCTTCTTTTTAGATCGATTAATTCATGAGACAGCGAGAAGGTTTGATTCTCCATCAACATTTTCAAGAAATGATATGGAGCTAGCTTCATCCAGCAATTCGCCAGATGAACGAGCAAATCACTGGGCCGCTAAGCCAATAAACCACGCTCAAAAACCGACTATGAGTTCCGCGAAACCACTTTCAATAGCTACAAACTATCCAGATGTTAAGGAAGACGGCATGTCCCCTCTATCAAAAAGCCGAGCAGTTATTAGTCGGATCAATAATATGCTAAAAGTAAATTATTTGGAACAAGTTCTCTTGGTTGCCGCCACTTAACGTTGACTTCTCGAGAAAATCGAATTTTCATCATTTTTCTGAGGTTTTCAGGTTGCGGGAGTACGCGCCAAGGAAACTTGCTTCAATCACTCTTTTTGAATGAATTTATTCGGTTCAGGGCTGTCAGCTTTTGCTATTCGCATAAAAATCGAGTTCAAGTTGATCCTATAAAATGTCGAATTTTCAAAAGTTCCAATACAAATCCCCTCTTTATTAAATAAATCAGGGGGTTTATGTTCGAACTTTTTGAAAATTCGACATTTTATAGGTTCAACTTGAACTCGATTTTTATGCGAATTTCAAAATCTAGGAGCAAAAATCCGATTTTTTGGACAAAATTCGATTTTTTTATTCGGTTTTTAGACGCCTGGTACACCACACAACACTGAAGCAGGTGATATTATGAAGTCAATTTCACTAGATGAAGTGCCACTTCCACCACCTCTTCATGCACCACAGTTACCATTTGTTCTACCTCCGAATTACCTACAGAACTCACAATTTGGTACTACCATTCCTTACTTGGCGCCAACTCCAATTGGGCTACTTCCGATGCCATTGCCACAAAATCTTGAAGAGGTGGATCAGCAGATCACTTCAGTGCTGGAGGTAAACTTTTTGGTACTTATTTAGAATACCTCCTGGAACATGCCATTTAGTCGGCTCAAAATTCGCATAATTTGAGCTTCAAAAAGTAGTATGAAAAGCGCTCAATATATTTATGTCAAAAAATCGAATTTTTCTTATATTTTATTCATTTTTTGGCATGCTTGAACGCAGCCTGACTACTTTTTCAAGCTCGAATTATGCGAAATTTGAGCCGACTAAACGATATGTTTCACAGAGGAGATATTTTAAATAAGTCCAGCTTTTTTTGCTCTCTACTTTTTACCATGTCTACATTTAGCACTTGAGAATGCTGCAAGATTATAGAGCCCAAATGCTAGTCTATGTGAAGAAGAACAATCTACCCGAAAATTCTTCTCTTTCAGCCCAAACTCCAGACCAACGGTTGGATCGCCCATCTCCAGTTTTGAGCGAAAATGTTCCTGCTAATTCTCATGTAACTCCACCTGTTGTATCCTCGACAACTGCAGCGACCACAGATGCAGCTATTATCGATGTTGATGAAGTAGCAACTACTACTTTGGTTGCAACCACTTCAAATGCGCCTACGACTGAAGATATTATTCCAATAGATCATGTTGATACACACTCAGTCAAGTCAGAAAATACAAGACGAGAAAGTCGAGAAAAGAAGGAATCAAAATGGATTGAAGCACGTGATTCAGAAGGAAATATTTATTACTATCACAAGGACACACGGTAGGGGTTTATTGAGTTGGTAAAAGGAATTAAACATTGGGTTCTAGTTCGAATTAGGGGGGGGGCAAAGTGATAGAAATTTGGGAAAGTTTTTTTCTAAAAAAGACACCAAGCTTTTTCTATATGGGTGTTGCACTGAGTGAGCTTTTCTTATAAATTTTGATTTANGGGGGGGCAAAGTGATAGAAATTTGGGAAAGTTTTTTCTAAAAAAGACACCAAGCTTTTTCTATATGGGTGTTGCACTGAGTGAGCTTTTCTTATAAATTTTGATTTATAGAGAAACTGTTTGGGAGATTCCTGAAGAAAATGATGATAACAAAGCTGATACGACAACCGATAGAAGTGAAGCTCGAGCTAAATTCAAAGCTGAAGTGTCTGGCTTTATCAGGACTTTAGTGGAGCCTTATCGGAAGAAGAAGTTCTCAACAGGCGATGATTTCAAGCATTTTGTTCGCAAAGTTAGTTTTATACGAATTTTTCGATCAGCTTTAATTGAAATAACAGTAGGAATTTCTGTGTAACTGACGATTTTAGCACACCAAATCGGTCGTTGAAAAGGAAGAAGCGAAGCATCCGAATGGCGATCTCAAGTTCACGGACTCCATAAAAAAGAAGACCAAAGAATACATAAATGCCGTGATAAAGAAACTCGATAAAAAAACGAGCTCTCATGACCCCCTACCAAATACACCTCAGGTTTCGATATAATCTCAACCCATAGATTCTTTCTACGTATTATTTTTTTGTTATTTACTTGATCTTTTGATATATTCTTGTCGAATATTGGAAATACCTGTAATGTTTAAAGTCCGACATTTTCTTTTAAAACAGTATTTTGAGAAACATATTTTTAAACATTTAAAAAAGAAAGATGTTGGATTTTTAACGAATGTTCTTAAATATGTTTGCTTGTTTTATAATCATCTATTTAGTCTTCACTGCCATTCATTTAAATTGCTTTATTGCCTATAATCATTTTAGGCAGTTATGTTCTCTTCAAGACTATAGTTTAACTTTGTATTAATACTGCCCCATATGATGAAAATATTGGATCAATTTTTATTTGTCTTACTATTGGGTTGGTGCATAATTCTGATACAATGATGTAAGGCCTCTGACTTTTATGGGAAAAGGCTTGTGCATTGATCTTGGTCTCACTTTAAAGCTGCTTACATAAACCAAAATCACTGTAAAAGCTTTTTCTCTTAAAAAAGATAGAGGTCTTACAATAGTTGTATCAAGACTTATGCACCAACCCAATATTTTGAGGATCAAATTTCCAGATAAAATGCAATCTTAATCCAATCTTTGATTTACTTATAAATTGTTGAATTCTTTAATTTTACAAGGAGATTGCTACACCAGAAATTGGTACAATCTCCAAAAAATCCGGTATATTATTGTATAGTATCCCCCAACTTGTCGGTAAAAATGGTGGAGTTAGCTGCTAATTTGTTAACCTATTGGAGCTACTACGAGTTTTATGTCAAAAAATAGCGTTTCCATTGAAACCAAAGGGTCCAACAACACCTTTAGTTTACTTTTTTTCGTTGAACTTTTGACATTTTCCACTTTTTTTGGCTATGGCGAACATTTTCTGATAGTTAGAAAAAGTTGAAAATTTTTTGAAAAATTGATTATTTGAGTCTATCATTGGGGTCCAAAAAATAAAATTTTCAACTTTTTCTACAAACTAACCAGTGACGTAGCCAGAAATTTTTTAAGGGGGGAGCGGAAATTTTTTTCACAAAACATAAGGGGGACTCTTATGTTTTTCGACATAAAACTCGTCGTAGCTCCAATAGGTTAGCGAATTAGCAGCTAACTCTACCATTTTAATCGACAAGTTGGGGGTACTCTGCAATAATATATCGGATTTTTTTGTTGGAAATCGCGCCAACTTCTGGTGCACCCCCTTGTTAGGATAATTATTAGAGGCCGAAATGGCATATCGATGCAATTTTTTGAAAATTTTGGCGAAAAAATTTCAAAACTCGATCGATATTTTATATTGATGATATATCGATCGATAATATCGAAAAAAATATCGATACAGTCTCCTCTTCACATAATGACATCTCTATATAGTGACACCCCCTTCAATTCCATATAATGATTCCCCAGAAATACAAGTGTACAACCCGTCCAAAAGAAGAGGGTGGTAGCGCGCAAGCCAAACCGAGGTCCGCGCGCGGAACTAAAATTATACAAATATCCTATTTTGTCAACAAAAATGTCCAAAATTTGGCATTTTTTCACCAAAAATTTTCTGAGCATTTGCAATTTAAAAACGATCATTTTTGTAAAAATTTCGCGCCTGTAGTGCTGTTTTTTTTTTGCTAAAAACATCAAAATTTCAACAAAATTTTTTTGAAAAAAACAACATAGAGAAACCAAGGCTTTTTTTCTTACGATAGTCCGTTCGGCCCAACGTTGCTTAACTTGCCAGATCGGACAGGATGCGAACTTCGGATTTTGAATTTTGGGTTCAGCTTTTTTATAGAGCTGAAACGGACTATATCGTTCGATCTCTAATAATTACTCTTAAAATCAAGATTTTTTTCTTAAATTTATCGATTATTTTGACAGAATAAACTTTTTTAAAAGTAAATTACTAAGGAATTAGTTCTCTATCTTAGCTTGTTACTTATGAAGTTGTATAAGTTGGTTCACATTTGATTTGAAGAATGGCTTCACAAACTATTTCAACGCACACACGACAAGTAAAAGTCAAACAAGAGTTCCCTAAAAAACTGTTTTACGAAAAGATCTTGATTGATTGGAAGGATAGTATAGCCGATAAAAATCATGCCTCTGTGATTAGAAAAGCTTTGGAAAATTTACGAAAATATCCTCTGGAAATTAATGGCTATACAGAATTGAAAAATATATATGGTAATCTTTAAAGGAGTAGTGGTGTGAAATCCATAACAGCATCTCCGGATTTCAATTTTTGTCAAAAATCAATTTTCTAACCCCCTTAATGAATTTTTCAGAAAAAGTGATGTTCTACAAATTGTTTCCCTTAAAATTCTGAACAACTTTGTAGAATATCACTTTTTCCGAAAAATTCATTGAGAGGATAAAAAAATTGATTTTTGTCAAAAATTGCTCATTTTGAATTTTTAGGTATTGGTGAAAATATTGCGACTCGATTGGACGCTGCCTGGCAATTAATTTGTTCTCAATATTGGAAAGAACCAGATCTTCGAGATATCCGTGCATTGAAGAAAGGCGATGCGATGAAGTTCCTGAATGAAGCCGTCGTTTTCAAGGGGCGAAATGATAGGATTCCATTTTTACCTCGAAACAAAACAACTATGAATTCTAAGTCGAATCCCACGACCTTGAATGCCGCCATGTCATTATCACAACCTTCGACTTCTTTGGTTAAAACGGTCTCGGCTAACTTTGGAGCCAGACAAGTACAGCCTGTTGATGACTTGAATGTGTCGTTTTCACAGCCTTTACCAACTTTAAGAGAAGAACCAATTGAGGTGAGTTTTTTGGAACTTATGCACTACGGCCCCCCAAAAAATTTGGGGGGGGGCCGAAGTGCATAAGTTCCAGTTTTTTTGCTAATGCTTTTTCGTTCAGTGGCGTAAACAGGGGGAGGTCCAGGGCATACATTACCAATGGGGGGGGGGGACTGTCCCCCCTCATGTAGCTAGCATCGAGCTTAAAGTTAAAGATTCATATAGCCTCGGAATGGCGAAGCCGGCTAGAAACTACCTCAGGCTAAAAAAAGGTCCTTTTTTGGTCGACACCATATAGCCTCGAGGTAACTTGTCCCCCTCCTTGTTCATGTATGGTCCAGGGCCCCCCGAAATCTGAAAATTTTTCTTAATAGTCCCTCTTATGTTTTGGCTCAAAATTTTTGAAAATTTTTTTACATGGTGAGCCAAAAAACCGTACTTTTGCGTTTTTATGGTGAAAATGTTTCAAATTTTTTTTCAAAATCACCTATAAGGGGTATTTTCATGCGATTTTTGAAAATTTTTCGCTAAAAAAATGCAAAAGTACGGTTTTTCTACTCACCCTGTAAAAGCTTTATTGAATCTTATTCTAAACTTCGTACGTACGAAGCACTCAAAAAAATGTGCCAAGCTCTTTATAACGAACGCTTTTTTGAATGCCTATGAAAATCATTCTTTTTCAGGAAAACTTTGGTGCGCTACCTACGCCAATCCTGGGTACCTCTAAGAACTTATCTCCCAAGCTAACAAATCAGCCTCGATCGTTGGCTTCTCAGGCTGATAATACAGCTCAGAATGCATACATTGACCACGATCCATCTCGTTTTGATCGTTGTGAAGTATGGTTAATTGTGGACGCTCGTGAAGGAATCGCTCGGGGTCGGGCACTAAGCATTTGCCAACATTTGGACAAGCTTGGAATTCGTTATGAGGAAAGACAGCTCTCGGTTGGAGACTTTTTGTGGGTGTTGAAATTTGAAGATAAAGAGATGGTCATGGATTGTATTGTTGAAAGGAAAACCTTGGATGATTTAAAAGTATGTCAGCCAAATATTTAATCATAAGACTTCTCTCTTATAGCATAGCATACGCGAGACTCGTTATGCTGAGCAGAAGAAACGTCTAAAAGAGTGTGGAGTCCGAAATGTAATTTTCTTGCTCGAGGGAAGTAATACAGTAAAAAATCGAGATCTAGAACAAGCATTGGCAACGACGAGTATCGAAAATCGCTTTTTGGTTCAGAGGACTTCGAATATTCAAGGAACTGCGAGCTTTTTAGCGGGCGTTACGGAAAGATTGAAAACTCGAGCTTTAACAGATCATGTAAATTTTTTTATATCAAGGGAGTACAGGGTGAACCAAAAAACAGTACTTTTGTGTTTTTTGGCGAAAATTTTTCAAAACTTTTTTTTCAAAAATCTCCTATAAACGTTTTCAAGGTTTTTCGATGCGTGTAATATTCTTGAATAACATTTTTAGATGGTTGGATTATCGTTCACGTCATTTCAAAAGGAAGGCCTCAAGACGACTACTATAACAGTAAAAGATCTCTGGATACGCCAACTAACCGTTTGTCCACGAATGAGTGTGGAAAAAGCCAAAATGATTGCTCACCGCTTCCCTACATTCAGACTTCTAAGTGAATTTTATCGAAAGAACCGAGAAAGTGTTTCACCGATAGCTCCAGAACAACTTATGAGCGAAACTATCCCAGGTATCCCGAGATCGTTAAGTCAGCAATTAGCTGCTTTTTTCTCAAATATTTAATGGTAATAAATGTGTTGCTTTATTTTGTTGTCATTTATCATGTCTCGCCATATCTATTTTAGTGCAGGGTTTCGAATGGTAATGATTTTTAAAAAAATTTCGGATCGAAAAAACATGAAAAAATCCCCCAATTTCCGGTTTTACACCTGTATTAACTATTTTTAACGCTCTTGGATCGAAAATATAATTTTTGTCGTTTTTCTCCGATCTTATAATTTTTCATTCGGAACCCTGATTTAATCATATTACTTTTTTAAATTGTATATTTATAAAACTTTGATAAATTCAACAAATAACAAATAAACTTGAATAACACATGTAAAAAAATAACAAATAAGCTTGACTATAGATTTTAAGTCAATGCATCCTCAGCGCGAATATATTGACCAAGATCAGCTTGATGTAAAACAACCAATGCAGTTGGATCGGCTCTTCTACAATCTGTAGTACTTTTTGCCGCGACTCCAAATCCAAGGGGCATATCAGACATGTTATAAATCACCACACCGGCATTAGTTTCCGTTCCTTCTGTCATTCGGCCTACTCCAGATTTCACAATGTTGTTCCCATAAAGAAATTGCTGTTCTGCATTCGGTTTCAGCCAAACGCGCCACTAAAAAATGAAATCTTATTAGATTAAGATGGCCTATATTTTTAATATATATATGATGGTCTATATTTTCCTATTAGGTAAAGCCAAAAATTCGCGGGTATATCTGATGGGGGCGATTTGAGATAGGTGGGGAATTTAATCAATAGGGGGTAAATTTTATTTTTTGAATTTTATAAAAATTATAAAGGAGTATCGTTGTGATTTTTTCGTTTTATATTCCTACCGAAAATAACTGAAAAAATAAAAGAAAATTGTATATTTCATAGCTTGGGAGGCGGAGTTTTCAAGGGTTTCGATGTGCGAAATCGATTTCTCGCATAAAATTACCCATAAGAGTGTTTTGGAATAAAATTTTTTCGAAGAATTTCGCCAAAAAATGACCAAATGGCAGTTTTTTGTAGAACACTCTGTTACAAAAGTAAAGTTCGCAAACTTTTAGATTTACACAATAGAAATTAGTTTAAAAAATCTTTATCCCTCCAAAAGGACATTCAACTTACTTTAGCATAAGGTGCAAGATAATCAAGTGCCGTAATATTTAGATAAAACTTCCCAGACTTGGTGAATTTTCCCAGGCAAGTGCCAAAACTCAACAACTGCTTTCGAGAAATGCATGCAGCCGCTTTCATCAGCTTCTCACTACAATAATATACACGGTCTAAATGTAAACGGAAACAGTATTGACCATCTTCACGATCCAACAAATGGCGGATATTATCGCCAATATATTTTGAGAGCTTTTTGAAAAACAATTCAGTTTCTTGATCTGTTAAGGGACGCATTTTGATAGCTGAAAACCATTTTTAATATTGTTCCAAAACACATGTGTTCAAAGTGACACAAAGTCTGAAGCCCGGAAAATTTTTTGGTGGAAATGGTCTCTTTAAGGTAAGTTTTGTGTGAAAAATAAGAATCTGACAAATTCGTTACATATTGGCTACAAAATATGCAATATTAAAGGGGGATAAAAATTAGGACCCTTTCTCCAAAAATTTTTTTGAAAAATGATCTTCTAGGGGTAAAAATAGAGTGAAAAATCGATCCCCGTCGTGTGAAAATGCTTCCTTCACCTTATTTTCGCAAAAATAGCACTATTTCACGTTTGTTTAAACAAATTTTTTCCTCTAATATTACTCTACAAAATACAAGAGTTTTAGAAAATCTTTTAAGGGAAAATAGTTATTTCAATTTTTATCCGGACTTCAGACTTTCTATACCATATGAACACATGTGCAAAGTTTCCGGACTTCACTATTCACTTTTAATTGAAAAAAGAATTCACGGGAACTTTTGGAACATCCAACAATAAAAAACAACACGTTTTAAGAGTAATTTATGGAAATAAACCATTTTAAAAATGAATTTTTTTAAACTTTATTTATCAAATAATGCACGAGATCAAAAATATCATTAAATTCAATATACAGAAACAATTCGACATGAATGATAAATATACCGTAAGTTAACAAAATGAAAGACTATATGGCAATTCTGGCAAAAGCATATCCTGGTACTAGTTTCCAATAGCGACCGAAAATGACAGAGTCTAGATTCGAAATTTTTTCGGATTTTAACCAGAAAGCGTCGTTTATCCCGTTTTTCTATGCGGGGAATCGATTGCGTGCATTTCCGAGGCGTGAACAAATTATCTTGACCCTGATTCAAGGAATGGAGTTGGTGTAAAAAGTTGACTTTTTTCGATTTTCGCTTCAATACACTAACTTTCTGATCCTAAATACGGGTAAAGGAAGTATTTTCACGCCTCGGGAATGCGCACAATCGATTCCCCGCATAGAAAAATGGGGTAAACGACGCTTTTCCGGTTAAAATCCGAAATTTTTTTTGGATCCAGACCCCTGTCATGACATGTCATTGGAAACTAGTACCGCATATCTATAATTTTGTTGTAAGTATAAGAAAAATATTCATTTTTTAACAATCAGTTTTACCAATTGAATAGTTATGCTATTTTTGTAAATATAGTTAATAACGACAAGCAAGTTATAGAGGAATACTGTCGATAGACGAAACAAGTTCGGTGTTGCCAATTGCCGCCCTGGCTTGTGGAACATCTACCTCGAAAGTGATTCGATGACCTTGTATTCCTATCATGGACTGCGTTTCAAGCACCTGGAGCGCCTCAAGAAGTTCATCACGCTCCAATGAAGGAATCTTTAGAGCTTTACAAACTTTCAAATAAGCGCAGAATAGTTCGTCTTGATTGATAGTCTTCATACGCTTATTATTCACAAGGCGGATAAAGGTTGCCAATAGCACAGCTAAATATTACATTCGCACTTTGCCAATTTTTTCTAAAGCTCACCTGGTTGTAATGGAATCTTGGCACGAGCCAATGGTGATGAGTAAACTTTCTTCATAACTGAAAGAACTTCTTTGCAAGCATTCTTTTTTGGCGTCTCATAACTGGGATCGCGATTTAATGGTTTTAAAACATTTCTTCAAATAGGAGATAGATTAGAACAATACAAAGTTTTTCCTTACGGTTTATCGTCATTAATCTGCTTTAAAGCTTGCTGTGCCACTTTCAATGCAGTTCTCACGTCACCGGTGCTTGCAGCAACCTTTGCTGCGCATAGTTCTATTGCTTTTGGATCCATCAAAGACTAAAATGAGTTGATTATATTAGATTGGTGCTTAAGTCTTGATCAGTTGTTTACATTTAACTGTTAGACTAAGAAAAATAGCCTGATATAGCCAATGGCATCAACCTAATACCTAGAGACCGGGAACTTTCGGAAAACCAATACAATGATGGCTATTTTGGAGATCTGGGAGGAGTCCTGAGGAAAAAATCGTTATATCTCCTTCAAATAAGCGCGGATTCGTATTTTACTTTATACTAGAGGTTTTTCCGAGCGGGAAATCGATTCCCGATGGAATTGGACCAAAAAAATTTCCCTGACCCCTTATACCCCATAAAATGACAAAAAAACGCTAAAAATTCACAAATGACCGTTTAGCGTATAACGGCGAAAGGACTGGATTATTTTAAATATGTCATTTTGTAGATCTAGTGTTGCTCAACCTAACCTCAAATGACCATAATTGGCCCTTTTAAAATAAAGAAGTTATGGCTGTTTCAGTTTTTTCGACATTTTAAAATAATTATGCGAAATCTCCGCAACCAGAAAGAGTTATGGCATGATTTTGGTATCATTAGATTGCTACGAAATCCAGCTTTCTAACAACACAAAAACTATCAGGATTGACTTTGTATTTTTGGAGAAATCCTCAACAATTTAAAAAACGTTTCGAAATGTCAGGTTTCGAAACATCCAAACGACCTAATAAGGTGATTTAATAATTCAGAATAAAAACAACCTCAGAAAGTTTATGCTGGAGGATTCGAACCAATTGCTGCTTAGAATATGGCTCATAAGCTATAACAACTGGTTCTCCAATCAGCTTGAGCTTCGGCAATATACGATCAATTAAGTCCAACGAATTGGCTATGCCTTAAAAAATTTATATGTTACGGGAAAATCTGATCAGTTCAGATTTTTCCGGGAATATATAAACTGATCAGATTTTCCCGTAACATAAATCCAACAACAAAAACTAACCAATCAATATAGCCTTGCCACTTGTTTTGTGTGGCCATTCAAATGCACTGTAAAGCATAGCATGGTTTCGGGACTTTAAGTGATCAATTTCGTCCAAAATCACAATGCTAAATTTTAAAAATAAACAAGTCATGCAAATGAAAAACCAGGGATGCCAATGCTGATTTTTCAGACAAGTGCTGATTTTGAGATGTCAAAAATCTGAAAAATGCTGATTTTTCAGTGTCAAATCTGATTTTTGAGATGCGAAATTTTGTCCAATTTATAAGAAATATAATGGAAAATGAGCATTTTGCTGATTTTTGCTCCTAAAGTCTGATTTTTGAAGTCAGATTTGCTGATTTTGAAACAAATGTTCTTGGCATCCCTGTGAAAAACATTACGTGGTTTTCTTTGACTCCAGGAAACACTTGTCCACTTCTTGTGAAAGTTTATTTGCATGAGGTATCTCCATTCCAAGATGCGTTAAGACAGCACGACACAATTCTGCTTTGGAAGAAATCGAGGCACAATTTACGTAAACAACGTTCACCTAAATTAACAAGGGTTAGATTGTATATAAAAAACGATTAACCTAAACATAGATGGGCAAATGGAATGCCAATTTCGGGGGGGGGGTAGCAGAAAAAATTTTCGGACGGGACTGAAGTGTAAAATTTGAGGGTACCAATTGGAAACTCTTGCCCATCTATGTCCTAAAAGACTTACATTCTTATGAAATTGCTGAACTATCAAATTGACTGAAGCTGTCTTTCCAGTGCCAGGTGTCCCACTAATATAAATTGAAAGTGGATTATTATTCTTCAAACTCGAAGCAATTTTACTCTCCAATAGTTGACATTCCTTTTCACGTCCAACCAACATTTTTTAATCCTAAATTTAAGTCTTAGGGTCTCCACTAATTCGTCTCGACGATTTTGAGACAAGCACTAATTGCATAAATGGCGTCGAGACGGTTTTATTCTTCAGGGTCAACGAATTATCGAATGTGGTCTTCAGCAAATAAGATGCAAAAAATGTCAAAGACAACATTCGAAAATTCGTTTATCCTGAAAAGATATTTGCAATTTAAACAAGTATCGAGACGAGCACCAATTGCAATTAGCGCTCCCCAACTTGCTATTAGTGCCGCAATTAGTGCTTCCAAAATTTCGAAACGCGATTTTAGAGCTGTCGGTCATCTAGTAGTGCCGCAGGCGAATTTTTTGTTTAAAAATGCTTGTTTTTGACTGAAAAAGCTCAAAAAACTTTGGTAAAAATTGCAAATTGGACAACCAAATTTTGCCAATTTGACTAACCAAGATTTCACACCTGTTTTGAGTCAAGGTTGCATGTTGCGCGAAAAGACACCAAAACGTTTTTCGATTGCAAATGGGTTGTATTATTAGGAGAAACAAAAATTTTAAAGTTTTGCTTCGCAGAATTGGAAAAAAGTGCGAAAAAAGCAAAAATTCACGAAAAAAGATATCAATCTTCAAGTGGTCATAACTTTTTTGTTACAAAAGATAAATGCACAATTCTTTTTTTAATCATCAAGTACTCGTTCTCAACTTTAATAATGCATAATGATTTTTTTTATTTGTGTTAAAAACGAATGTTTTATGATGCTTTGAAAATTGGCTAATTTTTCCGATTTTCGAAAATTAAATCGATGATAACTTTTGAACCGAAAATGGGAATTGAGTAATTCCTTTTGCATAATGACCGTCATAACTTAAACTAAAAACTGGAGTATGCTTTTCCGATTTGCGTTCCAAATAAAAAAGTTAGAGCATTTTAAAGTGATTTTTGAGCCATTTTTTCCACAAAAAAGGCTCTAACTTTTTTATTTGAAACGCAAATCGGAAAAAAATACTCCAGTTTTTAGTTTAGGTCATGACGGTCATTATGCAAAAGGAATTATTCAATTACCATTTTCGATTCAAAAGTTATCATCGATTTAATTTTGACAAATCTTCGTAAATATATAATTCAAAAAATCATCGAAAACTTGGTGAAATTCGATTGAGTTAACACATTTGTATCGATGGCCTAGTGGATAGAGCACCAGATTTTATGATATAAAAGCCGTGGGTTCGATCCCCGGTGCCTCCGAATTGTTTTTGCCTTCCTTTTTTGCGTTAAAATTTGTTAGCTAACAAATTTCATATAATTTCGCACATTTTTCTACTTTTTCAAGTCTTTCTCATTAGAAAAGCTTAAATTTATATTTTTCGATAAGAATAAGCATTTTCGAGCAAAAAAAGTTTTGGGTGCCAATTCGCGCAACACTCAAAACAGGTGTGTTCAAAAAATGAACATTTTTAGTGCTCATATTTTAAAGGGGTATGAAAGTTATAAGGCGAATCTCCGAAAAAAATTATTTTTTTAAATAACTTTTATAGGGGTAATTGTATGCGAAAAATCGATTGCACCTATTCCCGAAGCATTCGGAAATTCGCCTATAACTTTCATAAAGTAATTGACAAAATTTTTGTATGTGATAAAATTCTCAATAAAATATAAGATAGAAAAAAGGTTTCAAATCGACTCGAAAAATACCGCTCTAAAGCAACTTGAAAACGCCCAAAAATGCATTGAAATAACGTCTTTTTTTTTTATTAAAAGTTTAAAGAGGTGCATTTTGCGACCATTTGAGAGAAAAATTTTTTCGTAAAAACGACCTTATTGGGGTAATTTGATGCGAAGAATCGATTGCACGCACTCCCGAAACGTAAAAACGCTATCTTGACCAAGTTTTCATGAAAAATTGCCTATTTTTTCGCCTTTTTTCGACGAAAAAGGTGAAAAATTTTCCGGGGGTCAAAAAATGAAAAAAATTGCGTCAAAATTAGGGGTTATAATTTTTAACCTCAACACCCCGAAAATTTTTTTCAGAATCGATGCACGCAATCGATTCCTCGCATAAACTTACCCCTAAAGGGTCACTTGTTAAAAAATTTTCTACTCGACCCTACTTTACACCCCCCCCCTTTAAAGTAAAACAACTTTTTACAAAAAATTTTGCCAAAATCTTTTTTTCGAACGGTAAGTTTTCGAGTTGCGAAATTTTACTTTTTTTTTGTTTACGCTTTTTAAATTTTTTTCTTCTTTTTTAGAATGAAATTTAAAAAAAAATTCAATTTTCGGATGAACTTTTCATTTTTCACTTTTTTTATCAATCTAAATTGATTTTTCAATGAAAAAGTTAAAAATGAAAAAATTTCCACTTTTTTGAAAAGTCAAAATCGATATTTCAATAAAGAATGAAAAATAAAAGTAAAAAATCCATTTCAAAACTGAAAAATGACGAGTGAAAAGTTAAAAATCCTTTTGAAACACGTTTGAAGAACATTTTTCACGTATTTGTACAGGCCCCTGATCACCGTTCGTTTTAAAGAATTAAAATTATGAGTTTGGAACTGTGGATGCTAATTATTCCATAATCACACTGATAGTTGCTATTTTGGGTTCGTTTTTTACAAAGGGGTGGGGAAAAAGTCCTCGCCAAGGGGGCAAAAAAATTTAGCTCCAAGCGGGAATCGAACCCGCGACTTTGTGGGAAAAATCAAAAGTCCATTTTTTTCAAAAACGACCAAAAATATTTTTCACGTAGATAGCCTCCTTCATCTAGAGATATTCTCAAAATACTAAAGGGGCTGTCCTTAAATTACGTTTGTTTTTTTCGGATTTTTGACCCCCCCCTTGTAATTAAATTGTTAGATTTCGGCCGACCCCCCCCCCATGAAACGTTAGTTTTTTTCCATTTTTTAAAGGGGGTAATAATTATGGCTTATTCTCGGTTGGACAAAAAAATTGTCTCACAGAAGGCTGTTTTTGATGAAATTTTTTTCAGGGTATGAGAATGAAGTCTCCTCTACCTGAATCTGGAAGAATTTTTTGGCTTCGACCCCTTACTGGGGGGTTAAAAAATTCATTTTTTAAAATTTTTTGGATTTTTAAAAAACATAAAAATTACAAATTTCATAAAAATTTGAAGTTGTGACCAATTTCCAAGATTTTGAGTCCTCAACCATTTTTGAGTGTATAGAATCCGGAAAAAATATCTTTGAAATTTTTTGATCCCACCTTTTTTGAAAAATTTTTTGAGGGGGTACCCCCTAATTTTTTCAAATCATTTTGGAACCCCTACAATATGGATGTCAAACGAACGGGGACGATGAGTAGATCATGGATTGGTGTTGGATTCTTTGAAATTTTAAAATTTTATTTTAGCGTGAAATCCTATTTTTTATAGGGGATACCCCCTATTTTTTCAATATTTTGAACATTTTAGGACCCATACGATATGGGTGTCAAACGAACGGGAACTATCGTTTGACATCCATATCCTATGGGTCCTAAAATGTTCATAAATATTGAAAAAATAAGGGGTATCCCATACTAACAAATGAGGCAATNTTAGGTTTTTCTAGGCGGGGAATCGATTGCGCGCATCGATTTCCCGCCTATTAGAGCCATCTTTTTTGTCTTGGGTGTGACCTCTGTAACCCTTATTTCTGGTGTCAAACACTTCAATCTAGTTATAGGAAATGGCTTAAGATGGTGTCTATTTAGACACTTTTCAAGGTTCAGAATAATTTTTATTATGCTTTTCTACCATTTTAAATCATGGGGAACAAAATGCAACAAGTACTAGTCAAAAAGTTGAAACTTGGAAATTTTCCATTTTTGATCCCTTGATCCTCCTACAAATATCATTATTTAACGAGGTGTTTAGCACTAAAAAAATTTAAAACTAAATGTAAGAAAACCTATTTAGGCTCAGTCTTTATATATACGTGGGATCCCTTTAAGCAGTGGCGTAGTCAAGGAGGGGGGGGGTCGGAGGCGTGGATACTGTTTCCTAAAAAAAACGAAAAATTTCCTCCATATGAGCTAGGCGATTTTTCCGATACCAAAAGTCGTCAAAAAATGGCTATTTTTTTGCCCAAAAATGTCATTTTTTGTCGTTTTTTAAAGCTAAAAACGCTATTGTAAGCCATTTTTTGCTATTTTAGAAAAAAGAACTAAATTATCGCGTCCATATGAAATTTTTTTTCGAAAAAGCCCATTTTTTCAACAAAACGAAAATCAAAAATGACTTTTTCAAGACTCTATAGCACCAAGACTCGACTACTCCCGTTCCCAAGACTCATATGTCCTCATTCCGGGGGTCTTGCTACGCTACTGCCTATAAGTATGAACTTTCGAATGTCGCCTCTTATCTATTATTTTTANGCACCAAGACTCGACTACTCCCGTTCCCAAGACTCATATGCCCTCATTCCGGGGGTCTTGCTACGCTACTGCCTATAAGTATGAACTTTCGAATGTCGCCTCTTATCTATTATTTTTAAGCCTACTGTTGTCCTCAAGCAGCTCCAGTCCAACCGGTTCAAGTCGAAATTTATTCTCCAATTCTCCTTAACGTGGATGTAAATTTGGAATCAGGAGGTACTAATTGTAAACTTTGTTGTATATTTAAAAATAGGAAAATTTTGGTGAATAATTGGGATTATCGAATTTAGACAATTTTTTTCACAAATTGAGGGCAGTGATATGCAGTAAAATATCTACTTCAATTTTTTCAAAAAAATGCTTTTTTTCATCAAAAATAGTCAAAATTTCGCTATTTTCGATCAAAAATTTTTAAACTAAAAAATACAATTTTTTGGCTGAAAATTACCAATTTACCAGGGATCCAACTAGATGCGAGACAACCAGACAATTTACCAGGGAACCAACTAGATGCGAGACAACCGATCCAGCGTTCTGAGAGGGAACCCAACGCTGAAGGTATGTTTTGTTATTATTTATTGGTACTTTTTATTTCCATTCCCGAATCTAGAGTTTAACTACGGTTAGAGAAAGGAAAGAAAAACTCATAGATTATTCGTTTTGTTGAGTGAGAAATAAATAATTCAATTAACTTTGTTGTATTTCCTACAGAGAAACGTTTTTCAGCGAATCAATCCAACCGATCTGACAGGACCCAGCGTTCTGAGAGAGAACCCAATGCTGAAGGTATGTTTTGTTATTATTTATTGGTACTTTTTATTTCCATTCCCGAATCTAGAGTTTAACTACGGTTAGGACGGAATGCACCGCAAGGTTTTTATAGCACTGAGCGCACAATCAATGAGCGCACGGACTGGGCGCACATACTGAGTGCACGGACTGAGTACAAGGACTGAGAGCACGGACTGAGCGCACATTTTTGAAGAAAAATGTGCGCTCAGTCCTTGTGCGCTGTAAGTTGGTAATTTAAAAAAAAACTCTTGTTTGATTCTTAACCTTAAAGGGGGGGGGGAAGTCATTGCGGGTTATCGACAAAAAATTTTTTCGGCGAAACACGATCGAGTAAAGTAAAATAAGCCTAATATTGTATGAAAACTAGAAATATTAATGAAATTCGCATAATTGGTGCATCGAAATCGTGAGTATAAAAGGCGACGATTCGATTAGTTGAGCAACGTTCGTCGAAGAACAAATGCTTCAGCTTTAAATCAAGTGTTTCAATCTACGTTTCTCAAGTGCTTGGGAGTTGGTTACGAAGTCATGGACAAGAACTCAGTGCGTTTAAACAAGGCTCAACGTGCGAGAACTGTCAAAGTGCAAGAAGTGCTTGGGAGTTGGTTAGAGTGCGCACTAGCCGTTCGGAAATGCACTAGCGTCTAGAAATAGTGCATTTTCACAATTTCCTGATTGCCCGTGTCCGGAATTTTCCAGACTTCGACTTTCCAGACAGCTAGCGTCTGGAAATCGTCGTGAAATGCGTTTCACGACTGCTAGCGCACACCCTTACGAACGTTCTGACATCGGAACGGTATATATCCATGTATCCACCTCTTGTTGTGAGGTGGATATATATGAACAAGAGGTGGATACATGGATATATCCACCTCTTTAGAGTTAGAAGACCGATAGAAAATGGATCGGTTTTGGATTCGGTTTTTCTCGAACGGTTTTAGTTTCGACTTTTTTCGGTTTTTCCAAAGTGACGGTTTCAGTTTCGGTTTCGACTTTTTTCGGTTTTGGTTTCGAATTTTTTACACCAAATTTTTTATAAAAATGGTCGATTTGTTCAAAATTTGAATAAATATTATGGTTTAAAACAATTTTTTATTGTTTTTTAAAAAAATTCGACGGAAAATATGAAAATTCTCGAATTTTCACATAAATGGGAATAAAAATTTTGGAGCTAGTGCCAAATGACTACCCACAAAGACAAAAATTGAGAATTATATTTCAAAAACACGTTTTCAACAAAAAAAGCTTGATAAAATTTCCATTTTTGCCAAATTTTTATTATTCAAAGCATTGCTAAATTTGCTGATTTTCATTTTAAGCAATTTTAAAAATGATTTCTTGAACTACATGAGGTGAATTTGTTTGAGCTTTACGAAAAGCTGCGCATGTCAGACAGCGATTAAAGCTCGAACAAATTCATCTCATGTATTTCAAGAAATCATTTTTAAAATTGCTTAAAATGAAAATCAGCAAATTTAGCAATGCTTTGAAAAATAAAAATTTGGCAAAAATGGAAATTTTATCAAGCTTTTTTTGTTGAAAACGTGTTTTTGGAATAGGTTTTTTTCGGTTTTTCAAAAGTGTCGGTTTCGGTTCGGTTTCAACTTTTTTCGGTTTTGGTTCCAGTTTCGGTTTCCTAACTCTACACCTCTTTTTATGTATGGCAAAAATGCCGAAACTATAAGAACTGGAACACAGCCCCTATGGCAAATAAAATATTTTTATTTTTAATTATACAAATATTAAGATTGTTATATCGTTTTTAAGGAGTTAAAATTATGGACATCTGGATGGTAATATTAACAGAAATCGGAGTGGTTGCTATTTTGAGTAGGTTCATTTTTTACATTTGCTTTTAAGAGGCGATGTCTCGAATGTTCGAACTTTTTGGAGATCACGCGGAACTAGAAAACTGAGCTCAGAATATTTAAATTGGGCCCCAAAAGAAAAACACAAATAGCCCCAATTCGGCTAATTTTTTGTGCTCAGGGGTTTTTAGCTATAGGGCTCACAATCGCACAAAGGGGTACAAGTATCATAATTTAACCAGGCGTTCAGCACTAAAAAAATTTAAAACTAAATGTAGCAAAACCTATTTAGGCTCAGTTTTTATATATACGTGGGATCCCTTTAAGCAGTGGCGTAGACACGGGGTGGGGTCGGGGGAGGAGTGGATACCGTTTTCTAAAAAACAAAAAAATTTCCCATTATGAGCTAGGCGATTTTTCCGATTTTGAATATTTTTTTGAAAAAATTACCTTTTTTCAATTTTTTCACTAAAAATACCATTTTTCACCAAAAGTCATAAAAAATGGCTATTTTTGCCCAAAATTGCCATTTTTTTGTCATTTTTCAATGAAAAGCTAAAAACGCAATTGTAAGCCATTTTTTTCTTATTTAGAAAAAAGAACTAAAGTACAGTGAACTCTCGTTAAGCGGGCCTCCTCTCTAGGGTGGCCCGCTTAACGAGAGTTTACTGTATTGTGTCCATATCTGAAAAGTTTTTTCGAAAAATGCCCATTTTTTCAACAAAAAATCAAAAAATGACTTTTCCAAGACTATAGTACCAAGACTCGACTACTTCCGTTCCCAAGACTCATATGCCCACATTCCAGGGGTCTTGCTACGCCTCTGCCTATAAGTATGAACTTTCGAACATCGCCTCTTATCTATTATTTTTAAACATATTGTGCTTATAGTCGACCAGCTCCATCTCCTCAGCCGATTAACTTCAACGTTCACACTTCAGTTCTTGTATGTACATCCAGTTCTCGTCGATTTGGAATCAGGAGTTGATCATGGTAAACTTTGTTATATATTTAAAAAATGGGAAAATTTTTGTGAATAATTGGTATTATCAAATTTAGAAATTTTTTCACAAATTGGGGGCAGTGATGTGGAGTAAAATGTCTACTTTTTTAATTTTTTCAAAAAATGCTTTTTATCAAAAAAGAACTAAGTATCGCGTCCATATCTGAAAATTTTTTTCGAAAAATGCCCATTTTTTCAACAAAAAATTTAAAAATGACTTTTTCAAGACTATAGTACCAAGACTCGACTACTTCCGTTCCCAAGACTCATATGCCCTTATTCCGGGGGTCTTGCTACACCACTGCCTATAAGTATGAACTTTCGAACATCGCCTCTTATCTATTATTTTTAAGCTTACTGCGCTTGGCGTCGGCCAATCACGTCACCTCCAGCCCTTCAGCAGATTAATTTAATTACTCAAAATTATACTCAAATTGTTTACAATTTGGAGTCAGGCGTGGGTAAGCTTTGTTGTATATTTAAAAAATGGGAAAATTTTGGTGAATAATTGGATTATTGAATTTAGACAATTTGCTCACATGTGGGCAGTGATGCGCAGTAAAATATCTATTTTTTCAATTTGTTCAAAAAAATGCTTTTTTTTCTTCAAAAATAGTCAAAATTTCGCTATTTTCGCTCAAAAATTTTTAAACTAAAAAATATAATTGTTTGGCTGAAATTTTTTTTGGAATATTGTGCTTATCGTCGTCCAGCTCCATCTCAAGCAGTTTCACCTCCTCAGCTGATTAACTTCAACGTTCACACTTCAGTTCTTGTAGATTACATCCAGTTCTCGTCGATTTCAGGAGAATCATGGATAAACTCAGGAGTTGATCACGGTAAACTTTGTTGTATATTTAAAAAATGGGAAAATTTTTGTGAATAATTAGAATTATCGAATTTAGAAATTTTTTTCACAAATTGGGGGCAGTGATGTGGAGTAAAATATCTACTTTTTCAATTTTTTCAAAAAATGCTTTTTTTCATCAAAAATAATCAAAATTTCGCTATTTTCGCTCAAAAATTTTTAAACTAAAAATATAATTTTTTGGCTGAAAATTGCCAACTTTTTGGTACTGGAACTTGAACTGTTGGTACTTTGGTACCGGAATCCTTAATCTTAAAATTTTGGAACCGGAACCCTTAAATTTTGGAAAATCAACTTTGGAACCGGTACCAATTCATTTTAACGTTTCTTGCACATCATTGGTTGGGAGAGGGGGAATACTGTAATTCTATTTTTCAAAAAAATACAAAGTATTAACGAAAATGCCCAAAAAGTCGAAAAATTTCATAAAAGAAAAACTAAAGATTTATATATAAATTGTTTGTAGTGCCTCCTCATGCAAGAAAGCCCGAAGTTGATGGAACCCAATCTTTTCGTGGTATGTTTGTTAATTATTTATTTTGAATCCTCAAAAAAGTGGCAATAAATTTTTTTAATATTATTTACCGTATCTATTTTTTGTTCCCTAACCGTATCTAGGATTCAACTATGGGGGGGGAATACTATAATTCTATTTTTCAAAAAATACAAAGTATTGATGAAAGTGCTCAAAAGTCGACAAATTTCAAAAAAGAAAAACTAAATATTTATATATAAATTGTTTTAGTGCCTCCTGAAAAACAGTTAACATTTGATGAAGCCCAAAGGTCGACGCGTGGTATGTTTGTTAATTATTTATTGCCACTTTTTTGTTTCATGACCGTATCGAGGATTCAACTATGAGGAAGGCAAAGGCAAAAATTTCATAGATTATTCGTTTCGGTTGGGTGAGAAATACAATAATTCGATTAATTTTGTTGTAGTTCCTACAGAGACGCTATTCAGGGAACCAATTCGAACTTCAGCCATACGATGCAAGGCAATCCGACAGGACCCAACGTTCTGAGCAAGAGCCAAACGCTGAAGGTATGTTTGTTAATTGTTGATTGGCACTTTTTTGTACAATGCGATAAAACGCAGCGTTCGGTACGTGCTGCGAACGCCCAAGGTATGTTTGTATTGTTGATTGGCACTTTTTTGTTCCATGCCTGTATCTAGGATTCAACAATGGAGAGGGCAAAGGAAAGAAAAAATTTCATAGATTATTCGTTTCGGTTGGCTGAAAATTGCCAATTTTTTGGTACTGGAACTTGAACCGTTAGCAAACGGTACTTTGGTACCGATGATACGATGTAACGAAACTCAGCGTTCGGAGCGCGTGTCGAATCCTGAAGGTATGTTTGTTAATTGTTGATTGCACTTTTTTTGTTCCATGCCTGTATCTAGAATTTAACTACGATGAGGGTAAAACGATGAGAGTAAATGAAAGAAAAAATTTTATAGATTATTCGTTTCGGTTGGGTGAGAAATACAATAATTCGATTTTTCAACAAATAAAAATTTTAAAGAATATTGATGAAAATGCCCAAAAAGTCGAACATTTTCAAAAAATTTAACAATTTATAAATTTTTTTTAGATCAACCGAACAATGCAGCACTTATCAACGCGACGACAGAGGAGAAAAAGAGCATAAATCGTGAGCATATTTAAATGTAATATTTATTGTAATATTTATAAGTAATAAAATTAATTTTTGTGACTTTATATGTAATAAAATTAATTCGATATCTCTCATTGCTTCATCATCCGGGTTCGGACTTCGGCCCGTGAAACCAGGATGATCCAGGCCAGACTTCCCGGGTCAAGGCCCGGATCAGAAATCCAAACCGCTATTTTCTAACGAAAATAACGCAGAACGTCATTTCAATAAGTTTTTACTCTTTGATAAGTTCGACAGCAAAGACAGACAAGTTGAAATTTTTATTCAAATTTTTTTTTATTGAAATGACGTTCTGCGTTTTGGCGTTATAAAATCGCGGTTTGGATTTCTGATCCAGGCCCAACGGGCTTTGGCCCGGGAAGCCCGGCCCGAATTATCCGGGCTTCAATGGCCAAACCCCGGACCCGGATAATAAAGCCTAAGCCCGGGCCTTACGTGTCGGGCATGGGCTCGTTTTGACCTCTGATCTCGACAAGGGTCTCACGGGCCGGGCCTAAGCTCGGCCCGTAAGGCAAATTTCGACCTCTGTGCATAGCCACATGTCAATTTTTTGACTTGTAAGTCAATGACTTTGACTTTTAACTTTGACTTTTTGACTTGTGTGCTTAGCCTAAGTCCTATCAGTAAAAATAAATTTTGCACCCTGTAATTTAGAATTTTTTATTTCAAAAACCAAATCTCATATAGCTAAGGAATGGCGTAGTTGTAAATAATCCGTTGAACCAGTCCTTTATTGGGGGCAAAAAAAGACATTTCTTCTGATTCAGTTTTTTATCGATATAAATGAAGATTTTTTATTTCAAAAATCTTTTTTAAACTTGAATTTTCTGCACCAAATACGTCAACACATGAATATTTCACAATCGTCACGAAAAAATTATCAACACTTTATTACTGCGAAAAATTCACTTAGTCATCAAAAATTGACAAACAAGGTACAAGAGCACAACACCGGACAGCGCTATTCAAATAAAACAAAAAAACACTACTGCGCATTAAATCGGCCGTTGACTATTTCTTCACTCATATTTCGAAATCCAAACAAATTAGGGTTGCTATAAAACATTTTCAAGTCAGTTGCAATTAAAAAAGCTCTAAAAAATCCTAAAAAGCCTTTTTTAATACTCTGTCAAGATGAAAGAAATTGTTCAAGTTCAAGTTGGTCAATGTGGTAATCAAATTGGTACGAAAGTAAGTATTTAAAAAAATTTTTAACTTTTTAATTTAAAAAAATTTTGGACTGACATCTAGGAAGGTTCCCTTGTTAGTTAATTATTTAAAAAATGACAAAAAATATTTATTTTCACAAAAAATGACGCTTTTTAGTTTTGGGAGGTAATTTCGGGCGAACATGCCATCCAACCTGAAGGATCTTACAAAGGTGACTGTGACCTTCAGCTTGATCGCATCGATGCCTATTACAAGCATGCGGCTAATGGTATTCCCCACATTTTCTCGTTCAAACCTAAATTTTGACAATTTTAGGCGATAAATATATTCCTCGTGCGGTTCTCGTCGATCTCGACCCGGGGACCATGGATTGGATCAAAGGAACAGCTTACGGACAACTTTTCGACGCTGATAATTTTGTCTTCGGCCAAAGTGGTACCTCTAACAACTGGGCTAAGGGGCACTACACCGAAGGTGCTAAGTTGGTCGACAATGTCTTGAATGTTGTCCGAAAGGAGGCTGAAGGATGCGACTGCCTTCAAGTATTAGATTTTACAGTTTTTATACGGTTGTTCATTGGAAATACGAGGAGTACGATTTAGAACGATCCCTTTAAACTAACAATTTTAGGGTTTCCAATTTGTCCACTCACTCGGTGGTGGTACTGGCTCCGGCATGGGAACTTTATTAATTTCTAAAATGCGTGAAGCATATCCGGATAAGATCATGTCATCTTTCTCGGTCTTAGGATCACCAAAGGTAAGAAAACTTCTTTGTTTGACGAAAAAAATCAAAAACTTAGGTTTCCGACACCGTTGTAGAGCCCTACAATGCGACTCTTTCGCTCAACCAGTTAGTCAAAAATACTGATGAAACCTTCTGTATCGACAACGAAGCTCTTTATGACAACGGCGTCCGCATTTTGGGGACAAGCAATCTAACCTATGGCGATTTGAACCATCTTGCATCGGTCACCATGTCTGGCGTTACGACCGGTCTACGTTTTCCGATTCAGCTTAATGCCGATTTGGGACAACTCTCTGTCAATAATGCTTCTTTCCCGCGTCTCCACTTCTTTATGCCCGGTTTCGCTCCACTTTCGACCAAGAATGCGACTGTCGACCATGATTTGACCGTCGCCGAACTTGTCCAACAAGTATTCTTCGTTTTTAAATTTTGGAGCTACTACACAATAGGAAAGGGGGGGGGGTCACCCACATGAAAAATTTTTCGAAAATTTTTTTCTAGAAATTTTTTGAAAATGACACCTCTAAGGGTATAAACATGTGGGGAATTCGAATTTGACATTTTCGAAGCGAAAAACGTTTTCTTGATTCAGGGAAGGCCTGTGTAAAGAAGCGTCGCAAAAATCGCATTTTCACTTCAATATATAGGTCTTCCCTGATTTACACTTCGAAAATGTCAAATTCAGATTCCCGCATGTTTTTACTTCTAGAGATGTCATTTACAGAAAATTTCCAGAAAAACTTTTCACATGGGTGAAATTTTTTCCCCTCTATTGCTTCTAAATTTTTATGAAAATTTGAGCACTAGGTCATCTCTTACCCTTACGATCGATCCTTACCGATCATCCCTTACCGGTCTGTAGTCAGTTTCTCCATAACAGAAATATTTTCATGAAAAGTGATGTTCTACAAAGTTGCTATTGAGATCATGACAAACAACTTTGTAGAACATCACTTTTTGTGAAAAAAGTGTAGAATGGCCGGGTAAGGGATGACCGGTAAGGATCGTCCGTAACGGTAAAGGTAAGGAATGACCTAGTGCCAAAATTTGAGGTATTCAATGCGAAAAACTTGATGACAGCTTGTGATCCCGGTCATGGACGTTATCTCGCCGCGGCCGCTATTTTTCGTGGTTCTATGTCCATAAATGAAGTAGACGATCAAATTAAGAGTGTTCAAAATAAGAATTCGAGTCATTTCATTGATGGGTTTCCGAATAATATGAAGACAGGGGTCTGTAACGTCCCACTTCGAGGTTCGAATTTGAGTGCCACATTTATTGGAAATAACACTGCTATTAAAGAGGTTTTCAAGCGTATCTCAAAGCAATTTACAGGTATAAATTTTTCTCAAATTTAAATTATAGGGTGGTCCTAAAGTTCGTGTACACTTTGAAATTTTATAATTACACAAATTTCGAAAACATCATTGAACTGGAATTATAATATAAATGATTTTTGCGCTTTTTTAAACATTCAATATAGGTATTTCATGAGGCTTTAACAATTTTGTTATAGCAAAAATGGCAGAATTCCGTCCAGCAACTGCGCGAAGGTTATATACAAATGAATATGGAGAAGTGGATTTCATTACGCCGGAAGAGTGGCCAACTGAATTGAATGTACAGAATTACTCGGTTTGGAGCATTCTGGAAGCGGCAGCCTGTTCGAAACTATGATATGATGAAATCCACCTCTCCATATCCATTTGCATATAACCTTCGCGCACAGTTGCTGAACGAAATTCTGCCATTTTTGATACAAAAAATGTTCAAACCTCATGAAATACTTGTATTGAATGTTTAAAAAAGTGTAAAAAAATTTATATTATAATTCCAGTTCAATGATTTTTTCGAAATTTGTGTAAATATAAAATTTCAAAGTGTACATGAGCTTTAGGACCACTCTGTAATAACCTAGATTTTCTTATATTTTTTCAGATATATATTAGCGGCAAAAAATGAGCCAAAAAATTGAAATTTTTTCAAATTTAGCTATATTCCGTCGCAAAGCTTTCCTCCATTGGTACACCGGTGAAGGCATGGACGAACAGGAGTTCAATGAAGCTGAGTCGAATTTGCACGATCTCATCTCGGAATACCAACAATATCAAGACGCACCTGTTGAGGAGGAAGGCATCATTGAGGCTTAGTGATGATGCTCAAATGACAGATAACGATAAACGTATAAAAATTCTCAGACTTCTTGTGAGAATCTTATCTTTTTATTTTAAATAAATTTGCTTTTTCATTATTTGAAACTATTTGAAAAGTCCTTTATTGAAAGTAAAGCAAGACATTTTTTACGTAAGTATTATAGTTGAAGTTTAATGACATAGATTAAAAAGTCCACGAGGATAGCGCTCGGTCCCCTAATTTATTATAGCCAAATGGCCCATATGCGTATCTCCGGAACCACGAAGGCTACGGATCTAATTCCAACGGCGTTTGCATTCACTCACCGAGTGTATAAGAAATAATACTAGTCGGGGTTGGTCGAGAACCTTCAAATTTTGTCTCCTGGGACATTCGACTTTTCAAGACAACGTCTCTTAATTCTTTATTAACATAAAATAGTTATTCTAATCAAGAAGATTTCGTTGAAAAGTCAAGAAAAAAATTGCAAAATTTATTTAAAGGACCACTAAAAATTTGACCCCAAATTTTATTTTTAAATGAAAATAGAATTATTTTCTAGAAACTTTTTCCATTACACTCATATAGACACCTGGATGGTAATATTAACAGGAATCGGAGTGGTTGCTATTTTGAGTAGGTTCATTTTTTACATTTGCTTTTTAAGAGGCGATGTCTCGAAAGTTCGAACTTTTTGGAGATCACGCGGAACTAGAAAACTGAGCTCAGAATATTTAAATTGGGCCCCAAAAGAAACACAAATAGCTCCAATTCGGCTAACTTTTTGTGCTCAGGGATTTTTAGCTATAGAGCTCACAATCGCACAAAGGGGTAGAAGTATCATAATTTAACCAGGTGTTCAGCACTAAAAAAATTTAAAACTAAATGTAGCAAAACCTATTTAGGCTCAGTTTTTATATATACGTGGGATCCCTTTAAGTCAAAAAATTTAACAATTTATAAATTTTTTGCAGATCCTCCGGCAACAACAATGGGGCAATGTGCAATGGTGCGATTACTGAGAAGAAAGAGCAGAAGTGTTGAGCATTCTATGTTTTTAAATTCTAAAAAGAATTCTGTGTCAAATATTGATTTTGGTATTGATTTTCTTATTAAAAATAAAGGGATCAAGACTTTTGTTCACTGAAAATGAAGCTCTGTGTAAAGATGACCTTATATATCTTAATGTTTATTTATAGGCGGAAGTTCAAGATGTGGATCGAAAAGCTCGACAATGGCCCAACTTTTATGCAACTTAGCCTAACCCTTCAAACTTTGTATTAAAAATCTAATTTTTTAATATAGGGATTAGTAGCGTATCCAGGGGTGCGAGAGATGCGGCCGCACCCCTGAAACCGAAACATTTCTTCATAAAAATGAAAAAATTAGGAAAAATTTAATTGAAAAAATGAGGTTTTTGGGGTTTCGCATCCCCTGAGATCGAAAAAATCAAAATCCTGGATACGCTACTGATAGGGATCAAGACTTTTGTCCATGAGTGTATGTAATGTTTATTTAAATGTATGTAATATTTATAAGTAATAAAATTAACTTTTTGTGACTTTATATGTAATAAAATTAATTCGATATCTCTCATTGCTTACCAACTCAAATATTTGAGAAAATCGACCCTTGGTTAACAAATAATGAACGATTGTAATTTGTTTGGGGTGTAACGGAAAAATTTTGCAAACGTAATTTAAGGAGAGCCCCTTACGTTTTTTCCAAAATTTTGGGCAAAAACATAAGTGGGACCAAGGTGATTTTTAGATTTTTCAAAAATCACCTTGGTCCTTCTTGTGTTGTTTCGTGCCGAAACAAGGAAATTTTTGTTATATTGAAGTCCTTGAAGTAAATAAAAAACCAGCATCACAGGAAAAAATTTTTTTGTTGAGAAATGCATATTTTAATCTAAAAATGCTCAAAAAATGAAAAATTTTGGTAAAAGCAGATTTTGGACATTTTAGTACATATCTAACGGTTGAAAGCGATATGTAGTTTTAGCAGATTTATTGAAGATCAAAAAAATATTCTTCTAGTATAACTTGAGAAATTGCTTCAAGATCATTATAAGTGGACCATTGTTTCGTTTTGTATGAGATGTTGAGTGCCAAAGTTTCTTCAATAAAACCAATTGTTCGTTTTGTACCAGCAATAATTATTGTTAGTACAAAACGAACATGTGGTTTTATCGAAGAAACTTTGGCACTCGTTATCTCAAAATTTGTTGAGTGCCAAAATTTCTTCCATTAACCACTTGTTCGTTTTATCCCAGCAATAATTATTGTTGGTACAAAACGAACAAGTAGTTTTATCGAAGAAACTTTGGCACTCGGCATCTGTCATATTTTGTCCATCTTTTGATTTCTTAATTTTATTAAGTGTTGGTTTTTGTTATAATTTATAAACTTTGCTTGATTCATGTTTGATCTTTTGACTCTTTGGTTTTTGATTTATTTTGTGCATCGACACGAATTGCCTAATTTTGTAAAACATTATAAAATTGGCGCTAGGCGTTTGGTTACCGCGACGGTTACCAACGGTTCAAAATTTGGGAAAAAGCTCAAAATTTTTTTTAGGGACATTTCCCTGTAATTCCTTGTCAGTGGTAAGAAGAGTTAATTTAGAATTTTTTATTTCAAAAACCAAATCTCATATAGCTAAGGAATGGCCTAGTTGTAAATAATCCATTGAACCGGTCCTTTATTGGGGGCAAAAAAATGACATTTCTTCTGATTCAGTATTTTATCGATATAAATGAAGATTTTTTTATTTCAAAAATCTTTTTTAAACTTGAATTTTCTGCACCAAATACATCAACACATGAATATTTCACAATCGTCACAAAAATACAAAAGTATAACACCGGACAGCGCTATTCAAATAAAACAAAAAACACTATCTGCGCATTAAATTGGCCTTTGACTATTTCTTCACTCGTATTTCGAAATCCAAACAAATTAGGGTTGCTATAAAACATTTTCAAGTCAGTTGCAACCAAAAAACTCTAAAAAATCCTAAAAAGTCTTTTTTAATACTCTGCCAAGATGAAAGAAATTGTTCAAGTTCAAGTTGGCCAATGTGGTAATCAAATTGGTACGAAAGTAAGAATTTAACATTTTTTAGCTTTAATTTTAAAAAATTTCGGACTGACATCTAGGAAAGTTTCCTTGTTAGTTAATTATTTAAAAAATGACAAAAATATTTATTTTCACAGAAAAATGACGCTCTTTAGTTTTGGGAGGTAATTTCGGGCGAACATGCCATCCAACCTGAAGGATCTTACAAAGGTGACTGTGACCTTCAGCTTGAGCGCATCGATGCCTATTACAAGCATGTGGCTAATGGTATTCCCCACATTTTCTCGTTCAAACCTAAATTTTGACAATTTTAGGCGATAAATATATTCCTCGTGCGGTTCTCGTCGATCTCGACCCGGGGACCATGGATTGGATCAAAGGAACAACTTACGGACAACTTTTTGACCCTGATAATTTTGTCTTCGGCCAAAGTGACGCCTCTAACAACTGGGCTAAGGGGCACTACACTGAAGGTGCTAAGTTGGTCGATAATGTCTTGAATGTTGTCCGAAAGGAGGTTGAAGGATGCGACTGCCTTCAAGTATTAGATTTTACAGTTTTTATACGGTTGTTCATTGGATTACGATCTGGGGCCTGGTGATTATTACAGAGACCGTGTCTTAAGTACCAATTAACAACCTCAATGGATAGCTGGTTGCTTATTAGCTTTGATAGCGGTGTGAAGTTGGTTGGACTTCGAATACTCAAGTGCAAGGGCCAGCCCTTAACGAGTCAAATTAATAAGGCTTAAATGCGCATAAACTCGTAAAAAGAAAACAGTAAAGGAAGTTAGCAGGTCACCACTTTCTAGCAGGTCGATCGAACTTTGGGGATAGCCTTTCAACACTGACGTTTAGAACGATCCCTTTAAACTAACAATTTTAGGGTTTCCAACTTGTCCACTCACTCGGAGGTGGTACTGGCTCCGGCATGGGAACTTTATTAATTTCTAAAATGCGTGAAGCATATCCGGATAAGATCATGTCATCTTTCTCGGTCTTAGGATCACCAAAGGTAAAAAAACTTCTTTTTTGACGAAAAAATCAAAAACTTAGGTTGCCGACGCCGTTATAGATCCCTATAATGCGACTCTCTCGCTCAACCAGTTAATCAAAAATACCGACGAAACCTTCTGTATTGACAACGATGCTCTTATTGACCACTGCCGTATTTTGAAGATAAACAATCTGAACTATGTCGATTTGAACCATCTTGCATCGGTCACCATGTCTGGTGTTACGACCGGTCTACGTTTCCCGATTCAGTTTAATGCCGATTTGGGACAACTCTCTGTCAATGATGCTTCCTTCCCGCGTCTCCACTTTTTTATGCCCGGTTTCGCTCCACTTTCGACTAAGGATACGACTGTCGACCGTGATTTGACCGTTGCCGAACTTGTCCAACAAGTATCCTTCATTTTTAAATTTTGAGCTACACAATATGAGGGGGGGGGAGGGGGGTCACTAAATAAAAAATTTTTCGAAAATTGTTTAAAAATGATACCTCTAGGGGTATAAACATGTGGAAAATCCGAATTTGACATTTTCAAAGCGAAAAAACGCTTCCCTGATTCAGGGAAGGCCTGTGTAAAGATCCATACATATTCAGAAGGGGAATGGTCCTCCCCCTATCGCCCACCCAATTTTTAATATTTGAGAAAAAATCATAAGGTATAATTTTGAAAAAATTTCATCCACCCACCCAAGTGACGAAAAACATCACAAAAATCATCCACCCACCCTCCCGGGCCAGTGTCCTCCCCCTACTGGATATGTATGAAAGTGTCGCAAGAAAAGCCGCAAAAGTCGCATCTTCACTTCAATATACAGGCTTTCCCTGATTCAGGGAAGTGTTTTTCGCTTCAAAAATATCAAATTTGGATTCCAGCATGATTTTACTCCTAGAAATCATTTACAAAAATTTTTAGAAAAATTTTTCACGTGGGTGACTCCCCTATTGCTCCTAAATTTTTATGAAAATTTTAGGTATTCAATACGAAAAACTTGATGACAGCTTGTAATCCCCGTCATGGACGTTTTCTCGCCGCGGCCGCTATTTTCCGTGGTCCTATGTCCATAAACGAAGTAAACGATCAAATTAAGAGTGTTCAAAATAAGAATTGGAGTGACTTCATTGATGAGCTTCCGAATAATATGAAGACAGGAGTCTGTAACGTCCCATCTCGAGGTTCGAATTTGAGTGCTACATTTATTGGAAATAACACTGCTATTCAAGAGGTTTTCAAGCGTATCTCAGAGCAATTTGCAAGTATAAATTTTTTTTCTCAAATTTAAATTAATAACCTAGATTTTTTAATATTTTTTCAGATGCATATTAGCGGCAAAAAATGAGCCAAAAAATTTAAATTTTGAAGCTATTGTGAATCAGGGGGATCACACACCACCCTAGAAAACAGTTTACATAAAACTCGAAAAAATAATTGTACAGAAAGTTTTATTATGGTCTCTAGTTACTAAAAAACTAAACCCCACATTCGGGGAAACGTCAATTTTCAAGGAATAGCAAAAACAAAATTGAAAAATTTCAATGAAAAACAGCATTTCCATTGAAATCAAGGGGGTCCAAAAACACCTTTATTTGACTTCTTTCATCGAAATTTTGACATTTTACACCA
>OZJO01000663.1:41748-69696 GCA_900406225.1 Acrobeloides nanus | reverse complement strand
TTTCCCATGTTTTGGGGTATCTGAATCCGCTTCGGGAGGCCGGTTAAGGAGCAATCACTTCGAGATAGAGCTTAAAGAAGCAATTTTGTGGGGTCAAAAATCGTTGAAATTTTTAAAGAATTCGTCCAATCTTTTTATTCACCCAAGAACGATGCCTAGGTGTCTTTACAAAAAATGAAGCTCTACATCCCAGCTTTCTAACGACACCAAAACCATTTCATTAGGATGGATAGAACGCGAGAAATCGGCCAAACAAGCCCAATGACTCGACTTTTAAAAATTGAAAAGGGCAGGGGTCCGAATCTCGAAATTTTTGTGATCTCGGTGTCAAAATTTTTACATTTTTGGATTCAGCATGGTCGAAAACCTAGGAAATATCGACGTTTCAAAAAATTCTGAGAACTTTTATTTTTGGCCTGTGCGGACCAAAGGTCAATTTTTACAGAAATCGGCTTTTAAACTTTTATTAAATATTGAATAAATATCAAAATACAATTTTTAACTTTATAATTTTAAAAAACTCTCACGAATCATTGTCAAGGCACAAATTCAGGGTAAAAAAGTTAAGACAAACAACAAATATACACGTTTTGCCATGGAATAGGAAAATTGTAAGCTGAGAATTAAGAAAATATGCACAAAAATGGGTTAGAAATATAAAAATTATGCCCATAACCAGTAAAAAATCGAATCTTCCATGAAAATTTATGGAAAAATTCGGTGCGGAAATTATGCAGCAGTGTAAGCAAAGTTCGTTTTAAGAAAAAAAGCAAGCGTCGTAGGCGATTTTTTGAATAAAATTCTCCTTAAGGTGTATTTTTCTCGTTCTTGGCGTCTCGCTGAACACAACCCAATCAGTATTTTTGAGAGTAATTCATGTTTTCGTGTCAATATCCAGACTAATATGCTAATGCAGGGTCAGGAAAGCGTTTTCAAGGTCCGGTAATGTGCGAAATCGATTTCTTGCATTGAAAAACCCTCTAGGGTTATTTTGGTGAAAATTATAACGCTTAAAAAATAGCAAAATTGCCTTTTTTTGGGTGGGGGCAATTTTATTTTTGCTTCAATACACTGACTCTGAATCAGGGGCAGGAAAGCATTTTCAAGCTTCGGGAATGCGCAATCGATTCCCCGCATCGAATTATGTCTAATAGGGTCATTTTTAGGAAAATAATTTTTGGGTCCAAAATTCATGAAAAAAATGGTAAAGTGGAACTTCTTTGCGCCACCCTGTATAAAAGTTAAAATCACTATTACTATACAGCTCTAGCAAGTATTTACTGTCCAAAGATTGATTACAAAGTGGAGACCAAAATAGAGATATGAAAAATTTTCATGGAATTGTTACAACTTTAAATTCGAAGCGTGATTCGAACCCGAGCCTATAAACTACAATTCTGTCGCTTTAGCCACTCGGCCATGGGTCAAACTCACAAAAGCCGATGATATAGTACTCTGTTTGGAGCGCTCGGCGAGCTCATTCTTTTTCATTTTTGGCCCTTGCTTCCACCTTTTCGGCTTTTTTGTGCGCCATGATTTATGTCGATCTTGAACTATTATTTAATTTTCAAGTGCCCACATCCGGAGAGCCGAAAACTTTGGACAACTTGCCTATTCAGAGAGACTGAATCTGATTAATTGTTCTTGGATGTTGGAAAATCATAGGTTTTCTTCAGAGCTACTTGCCGAAAATGGAAAATGCTAGAATTCTTTTCTCTATTTTTAGTTTCTTTTCAACTTTTCCAAAAAAAATGTATAAAAATTTCTCAACATTCATTTTTATTCATAAAATTTCTCCATTTTCATTATACATCACGTGGGTGAAGCTGTTTGCTTTCTTCTTTTTCCGCATAAATATGTTTCTCATATGACATTTTTAAGTTGTTTGCTGCATTCATAAGCCAAGAGTGAGCCCAGCAGGATTTCTCGATACTTGTTTACATCCGGCATTTAGTTTATTTTCAAAGAAGATGGAGGAAATAGTGTCTTGTTTTGAACATTTTATTGCCAATTTAGGAAATGTGGCATTTATTTTTATACTCAGCATTGATTGCAAAACCAGTATTTTGAATATTTTGTTTCATGCTTTACATGTTTTTAAAATGTTTGTGGACTCCAACGACATAGGGAAGGGGCAGGGGGATGGGCAGCTAGAAAACCCTCAAAAAATTTCTTAAGATCCTCTTATAAAATGCAGATTTTGAAAATCTAAGCTACGTCCACTCCAATAATGGATCCTATGCAAAATTGACCCTAGCTACTCCCTTGCACAAGGATATAGAAACCAACTGGTTTTTTTAAATACTATTTTTACAAATTTTTGAGTAAATATTTTCTGACAAATAAATTTTAATTTTTAAATTTATTCCTACTAAAATGAACGGTTTGCGTGAAATCGAGTTAAATCATAACTGGGCAAAAGAAGAATGGGAGGATTGGCCGATTCTAAGAGCACCTAACTACAATGGTGTCTTACAAGTGCTTAATACTCCTTATAAATGGGAAGTTGGACTGGATGCCGCCGCTTTTAAACCCGAAGAAGTTCAGGTGAATGCTATAGTCTGTTTCAGCGACAAGATTAAAAGGGGCTATTCGCTTAGAATAGGCTCGTTTAGGCTTAAGATAAGCAAGGCTAGGCTTAGACTTAAGCTTGGGATAAGTTTAGGGTTAGGGTAAGTTTAGCTTTAGTTTTAGGCTTAGGCTCATGCTTAGGCTTATGCTTAGACTACTTAGGCTTGGCTTGGGCTAAGTTTAAGCTTATGTTTAGACTTAGGCTAGGCATGGGCTACGTTTCGGCTTAGGCTAGACTTAGGCACATACTTAGGCTTACCTTGGGCTAAGTTTAGGCTGATGCTTAGATTTAGGCTAGGCTTAGGCTTGGGCTAAGTTTAGGCTAGGATGGGCTACGTTTAGGCTTAGGCTAGACTTAGGCATATACTTAGGCTTAGCTTGGGCTAAGTTTAGGCTGATGCTTAGATTTAGGCTAGGCTTATACTTAGGCTAGGCTTGGGCTAAGCTTAGGCTTGCCTAGGTTCATTCTTAAACTTTTGATGGTGTTGATTTATGCTTAGGCTAGGTTTAAGCAAGATTCCAGCTAATTTTTAAACTTTTGCGCTAAAAATGAATAAACATTTGTTATTTTAGGTCAGAGTCCGAGGACATCACTTGATGGTCGATTGTAAGCATGAGACCAGAGCTGAGGAACTCGGTTCAGTTTCTCGTGAGATTAGACGGACATGTAGTGTCCCTGATGATGTTGACACTTCAACAATTTGTGGCACCTTGCATCCAAATGGCTTGCTTACTGTCAAAGGAGTTAAGAAACTTATATAATCTAGTGTTTAACTATGAATTTTTTTAGATAAATATTTTTTTATACTTAAAGATCACTTTTTTGTACTTAATCACTTTTTTGTGATGAAAAATCAAAATTTTTTGTACTAAATCATTTTTGAACAAAAAAGTGATTAAGTACAAAAAAGTAATTTTTAAGCACAAAAAAATATTTATCTAATTTTTTGCTGTTACTTATGTATATAACTCAATAAACTTACTATCTATTCAATGAAGAGATTTCCAAAAAATGTGCCACTCAAGATAGTCCTCTAGGGTAAATTGATGATATCCCATAGTGCAGTATATAGAGAAGACTATCGTCCGAACTGGCAAGTTAAGCAACGTTGAGACGGCGAGAATAGACCTCGCTAGGGTCAAACATTTGAATTTTACGAAAATAGTGATAGTCAAAAAATTCTATGAGATTGAATTTATTTGTTCCTATTATTTTTTTTCTTGAAAATCAAAAGGCTACCCTAGCAGAAATGAACCTGGTGTCTTAACGTTGCGTAACTTGCCAGATCGGACGGTCGGCTTCTCTATCCACTGCGCTATGGGTATAAAAATTGTGGGCAAAAACATAAGAGGGAACTTTTAAGTTTTTTTGAACTACGCTTCGATTTCATCGAAATCGAAATTGTCGATTTTTCGAAATCAGAAAAGTCGAATCGAAATTTGGGCACCGTAATCCGAAATTTCGAAATCACGATTTCGACGCATCACTAGTTTCTCGCAGAGAAACAACTACAAGATGCTCCAAAAAATGGTAATTTTGTGATTTTTTCAAGTTGTTTAATTTTCACTAAAATATCCCATAGAGGGTTTTTCTATGCGAGAAATCGATTACGCGCATTGACAGGCCTTGAAAATGCTTCCCTAACAGCATATTTTCGCTTTAATACACACACCTCTTCCCTGAATTAGGACCAGGGAAACAATTTTAAAGGGGGTGCAAATTAGGACCCTTTCTCCAAAAACATTTTTTTGAAAAATGACCTTCTAGGGGTAAAAATAGGGTGAAAAATCGATTGCGCGCACTCCTAAATTGTGAAAACGCTTCTTTGACTGATTCAGGGAATGGGGTGGGTGTATTGAAGCGAAAATCAAACATTTTCGTATTTTTACCGTCGATTCTTAGGTTTTCTAGGCGGGGAATCGAGTGCGCACATTCCCGAACCATGAAAACGCTTCCTTGACCCTGATTCAGGGAAAAAAGGTTCGTAAATGCGCTCAATCGATTCCTCGCATAGAAAAACTTTCTATAGAGCAATTTTAGTGAAAATAAAAACTTGAAAAAATCGCAAAATCGGCATTTTTGGGCACCATGTATATAAATTTTTTTTAAATTACTTTTTTGAGTTCTTTGAACTAGACGAACAAATTTAAATTTTTTAAGTAACTGGAAATATCTTTCATAACCATATTTGACAAAGAAAAGAGATTAGAGGTCGGATTAAGCATACCTTTGTGCATCTCAAGGCTTAAAGTAGCAATTTTGAGACATTTAGCCGTTATATAATTTTTATGAAAAGCTATGTTCCTATTGATTTTTATGAGTATATAAAAAAGATTTTTTAATGTCTAATTTTAAATTTTATTACAGGGTGGACCAAAAAAGTGGCTTTTTTGCGATTTTTTGGGACCCAGTTCGTATGGATTTTATTATAATAGAAATTTTTTTATAAAAAGTGATGTTCTATAAAGTTGCCCATCGTGATCTCAGGAATAACTTTGTAGAACATCACTTTTTGTGAAAACATTTCTGTTATGAAGAAAATCTTTATGAACTGGGTCCCACAAAATCGCAAAAAGCTACTTTTTTTTGGCTCATCCTGTATTAGCTAATTAGAAAAACATAAACTGGAGACCATACATGGGCAGACCTCAGATGACCCCAGGTTTTTCACTTGTGAGGAGGGGGGTTGTGGGTCGGGGTCAAGGGACGGTTGTGGGGGGACGTAGAATGTGGGTCGGAAGGCTGACAAACTGAGAAAATAGTTGAAAAGTAGGATGCTTGGAGCAGTATATTAATTTTTGAGAAAAGAATATATTTTAAATTTGTCAATTTTTTTGGTCGTCAACTTTCCGACCCCATTTTATTTGAGATGGACTAATTGAGGGTTGTGGGTTTTTTTTGAAAATTCCACATGGGCTGCTCATGTATGCTGGAGACCATGCTAGATCCAATTTTTTGGAAGCAGTGGCGTAGCCTGAAGCGAGAGGCAGTTTCAAAATCATTCGTTATGTTTTTTTCGAAAATTTTCCAAACATTTTAGGTAAAAACATAAGGGGGACAAGATAATTATTTCTTGCTTTTAACAAAAAATTTGTCCCCTGCTGAAATTATGCGTCTGATCAGAGATTATCGTTTAAATGGATTTAACTTTAATTTTCTACTAAAATACAAGGATTATACAGGGTGGCCCAATAGTGGCTTTTTTGGGTCCCGGTTTTTTGGGATTTTCTTCATAACAGAAATTTTTTCACAAAAAGTGATGTTCTACAAAGTTGTTTCTGAGATCACGACGGACAACTTTGTAGAACATCACTTTTTGTGGAAAAATTTATGTTATGAAGAAAAACTGTATGAACTGGGTCCCAAAAAATCGCAAAAGCCACTTTTTTATGGACCACTCTGTATAAATGCTATCAAGAAGTTAGTAGATTAGCTGAATTATACGTAAGATTAATTTCCGTTCCTAATGGAAGGCATCAAATTTTTCGAACCACATGAATGTTTTTGCCACAAAAAGGATGTCGTCAATCGACTCAGCTCGCCGAGTACTTCAAAACGAGTTATCATGGAAGTTTGGAGGGTTTGGCCGAGTGGCTAATGTGCTCGGCATTAACTCATAGGGTGTGAGTTCGATCCCAAAAATAATAGCGCCATTGTGTTCCTCGCATAAAAATATGAATATGCAAAAATTTTCATGACTGGGATCGATCCTTCGTCTTATAAGTTAATGCCGAGCGAGTTAACCACTCGGCCATGAAGAAAATGCCCAAAACCCAATGATATGATACTCATTTTGAAGCGCTTAGCGAGCTGAGTCGATTGGCGATATTCTTTTTTATTTTTTACCCTTTCCCCGACCTTTTTCCTCTTTGGTGCTCCGATCGTGCGCGCCCAGCTTTTTGGCTATGAAATAAAGTTTATCGGTGATACGTCAGTAATCTATTTTTAGCTCAAAGCTTTCTTTTTTAAAGTTGTTAAAATACAACTTTTGCATTCAACTTTTTTCAAAACGTAAACTTTTCGTAACTTTCTTAAGAATTCATAAGACCAGGACTTAACTCACGTCTAATGATGTGGATACAATATTTTTGTGTTGTTTACTGAAATTTGAATCTTGATTTCTTAGACTCATGTCTCAAAACGTGACAAAAGTTCTAGGTTCTTCAATGCTGTCTACCATCATTTTGAATAGGGTGACGTGCAAAAATTGCAAATTTGAATTTTCAAAGATTATAGCTGTTCTTCATTTAGTTCATTGTTTATTGTAGTGTCTTGAGGACAATAGTCAACATGTATATAATAAATAAGGTGTTAGGCTTAATGTTATTAGCTTTAAAAAGTTTTAGTTGTTGCCCTGAAAATTAAAGTGCTATCATCTTATGTGTCAGTGGCGGAGTTAGCCTCTAGGTTTGGGGGGAGGCACTTTCCCAAAAATTGCTTTTTCAAGGGAAAAAAGGTGGAGTATATGTATTGTGATCATATATGGGCAAGTAGGGGGTTACTGGGCCCCAAAATACGAATTGGTCCCAAGGGTTACTGTCGACCAAAAAAAACGTCGACAGGCGAAAAAGTCGAAATACGAATTCGTTCTCGATTTATGAATTCGTATACGAATTTTCACAACGATTCAGTCTGGGCGACTTCCCAAATACGAATTGGTCCATTAATTTTTCCTCCGATACGACGAATTAGGGGGGGGGAGGGTACAGTACTCCCCCCCCTTGCCCATGTATGATTGTGATACTTTTTATTGAAAAATCAATTTCGCAAGTTGTAAAGGTCCCTTGTTAGCGTGTTGAACTATTGGAGTACTTCGTTACAGTTTGATGTAAGGATTAAAAAGGAAAATGATAGCACAGTGGTAGTGTACTTATCTTTGATTTTTGAGGCACATGTTCAAATCCCAGCATAAAAATTTTGCATATCCCAAATTTTGGCTTTAGATTATTTTTCGTTTAACCTTGTTCATCTAATGAAGAAGTGTTAGAATATAAAATGAGAAAAATGTTAGAATATAAAATGAGTGAGGAAGACAACAATTATGCTGGCTGACACATCGTGCGGAAAAAATCGTTTTAAGAAAAGTAATGATAGGCAAAAAATTCTTTAGGTTGAATAAAGTCAGTTAAGACTTTTCTTGAAATTCAAAAGTTTGAGTTTAGAATCGAGACTGGCGGTCTCAACCTTGGCTTACCAGATCGAGCGATAGACTTCTTTATCCACTGCGCTATGATCTAGCAAAAATCTTGACCCTGATTCGGTAATCAGCTATGAACAGCGCGTTTTTTAAATTCTTTTAAAACTTTGTTCATTCTTTTCAATAATTATAGATTTTGATAAAAATGAAACCCTCTCAAAACCTTACATGGAATCCAAACCATGTGCTTGACGAACCAACAATTCATAATGGCTTTGAACCAGATGGAACAATTTTGGAGTTCGAAGAGCCTCAAATACATTTGGTAGTACTTCATCACATAATCATAATTTTTTGGACCCTTCTTGGCAATATTCTCATGATCTTTGTGATTTTCAAGCACAATATGATTATGGGGAGAAGAAAACTGACTGCTGTACAGGTAAATATAGGCTGTTTCAGGACAAACTCGGGTTTATAGGCTAGGCTTAGGCTTAGGCTTAGGCTTAGGCTTAGGCTAAGGATAAGGCTTATGCTTAAGATTATGATTGTGCTTAGGCTTAATCTTAGGCTTATGTTTAGGTTTAAGCTTAGGCTTATGTTTAGGCTTAAGCTTATAAGAAGATTTACGCTTAGGCTTAGACTAAGGCTAAGACTAAGGCTTAGGCTTAAGCTTGGGCTTAGGTTTATGAGTAGGTTTAGTTTTAGGCTTAAGCTTACATTGTTAGGATAAGGTTTAGGCTAAGGCTTAATCTTAGACTTAAGCCTGCCTCCTTTCTACCTGCTTGCCTGCCTGACTGCTTAGGCTTGGGATTAAGCTTAGGTTAAGGACAAGGCTCAGGCTTAATCTTACACATAAGTGCCATTTATACTTTCGTCGTGTCGCGACACAACAGTGCATTTTTGTGTCATACGACGCGTCGTACGACACAAAATGCACTGTCGCGCTGCAACACGATGGAAGTATAAATGGCGCCATAGGCTTTTTGTATTGCTTTACTAACTTTTTACCAAACATTTTTTGTAGACCCTGTTGCTAAACCTTTGTGTATCTGACATTTTATTCGCATGTCTTACCATTTTTTCAAACATGCTAATTGAGCTAACAGCACCAACTTTCCATGGTCCAGTTGTTTTATGCAAATTTGTTAAGTTCTTACAGGTAACTTAATTTTTGAAAAATTCAAAAAATCAAATTTTTTAAATTAAAATTTACAATTTAGGTTATCCCATTGTACTCAAGCTCATTTCTTTTGGTTGCGATAAGTATCGATCGTTATTACGTAAGAAATTGTTAAAACAGTTTACGAAAAATACAAAAATTATTTCAGGCAATATGCCGACCTTTGGCTCATATGAGAGCAAGTCAAAATCGACCGAGGATTTATGCAGTTTTGGCTTGGCTTCTAGCCATTGTGGCATCGATTCCACAAATCTTTATCTTTACGAAAGATACAAGAGGAGAAGTCGCAACGGAATTATCCTATACACATTTTCAGGTACAAATATAGGGCTTTTCCAAAAAAATTAAAAGTCATCACTTATAGTCCGTTTCCGCCCATAATTGAAAAAACTCGTATGAGATGGCCAAGTGGTTCAAGGCGCCGCCCATCCTATCTGGCAAGTTAAGCAACGGCCCGAAGGTTCGATCCCACCAGGGCAAAAATTATGACATTCAGAAAAATTCTTTTATAAACAATTGAGCAAAAATGTTGTAAAAGAATTTTTTGAATATCAAAAGTTTTATACCCCCGGAGATCGAACCTGCGGGCCCAACATTGCTTAACTTATCAGATCGGATGGGCAGCGCTTTATACCACTTGGTCATCGCATACGGCCTTTATGGGTGGAAAAGGACTTTGTGGTAAATAGCAAGCGTCTCGCTTTACGCTCAGATGATCGAGTGTTCGATCCCGTCATGGTTAGCGACCGTATTTTTTAGTGGATATTTGCTCCAGCGTATACTCAAACTCTCCATAGACACTTGAGTTCGGAACCCATGGGTCTGAAGCACTTGGAACCTTTGTTTTCAATTTTTTATTTAAAAATTTAGCACCAAGTCTATGTTGTCTTCTTCAATGTTGCAGTCTGGTTGTTACCTACCATTGTAGCCGGAATTCTGTATTGCCGTGTTTGTCATGCTGTGTGGTGTTCGATGATTTATGACGATAGTTACTCTTTTAGCTGGCCTAATAGCCGGTAAAAAATTTTCATCCCTACAATAATGGACCACGATGGGTAGAAGTGGGAGTAAAAATTGTATTTTTGATTTCGATTTTTAACCAAAAATTTCGAAAAAATTGAAATTTCATAGAGGGCTGGTAGCAATTCTAATTTATATGAAAAATTTTTTAGGAGTGTATTTTCACGTCGCTCTCTTCTCTCTAGAAGTTCAACAAAATTCAGTTTTCGATCATTCAGAGATCGAACATCGTCCAATCAGTCAAATCATCCAGTAGAACTTCAAAGCTTGAGCAATCCGGCTACTCCCACCGAAAGAATTGGATATATTGGTTCGAATCAAAAAGAAGAACAAGAAAAGAAGAGAATACAAACGGTCAAATTGACCATGACAATTGTCATAGCCCATTTTGTCCTATGGGCTCCATTTTGTATAGTTAATGTCATCGATGCTTTTGCACCGCAAAGCATAAGTTAGTTTATATACATGTCTATATGAACTTAGCCTTACCTTTACCCAGTGTGTAGAGAAAGGGGGAAACCCGCGGCACAATGGGTTTTTTATTGCTTGGAGGAAATTCGAAATTTTAAAAATGAGTCATGCCATTCGACTCAGCTCGCCGAGACGAGTAAAATGAATACTATAGCATGGGTTTTTCAGCCCGAGCCCATGGCCGAGTGGCTAAAGTGACAGATTTGCAGTTTATAGACTCGGATTCGAATCCCGCAAATAAATTCGAAGCGGGATTCAAACCCTAGCATAAAGTGAAAAAAAGTGAAAATCTGTAACTTTAGCCACTCGGCCATGGGCTCGTGATGGAAAAACTCATGTTATGGTATTCGTTATACTTGTCTAGACAAGCTGAGTCGAATGGCATTACTCGTTTTTCAATCTTCAATTTTCTTCCAATTTTAGCACAAAAAAATGCCGATGGGCACTTCCCCAAAAAGACTGTTTTTTTCCAAAAAACATAAGAGGGATCCAATGATTAGAGATTTTTTAAATTTCGGCACACTGGGAAATTTTCTCCCCTGCCCTATGTAACCCCCTCCCCCTCCATCCACCTATGCTTAGACCCCTCTCCCAACTAGCTGGAGGCTACTAGCACCACTAGGGAGTTGAATGAAAAAAAGAAAATTCATTTAAATAATTTTAGACCCAATTTTGGCTACTCATTTAATGTTCTTGGGCAATATTAACAGCGTGATGAACCCTTGGATATGGTTTGCTTTTAATTACGACTCCGCCAAATTGGCTATCCGTACGTCAGTCCGGGAATTTCGCTTAGAAAGGTGAATTATTTTGGCTAACTTTTGAAATTCAAAAAAAAAATTTTGAATTTGAAAAGTCAAGTTCTTTATCAATTTAAGAAAGCGATATGTCACCAATTTAAGAAAGTGATTATGAACTTTGTACAGCAAGAGATTAACAAGTGCTTTGTTCTCCTCAATATAACATACATTATTCTTTGTCCTCTTTTTGAATCATAGATTTTTGAGCAGCAATTTTTTGTTAATGGCTCGGATAATAAATTGCACGAGTTGCAAACGATTTGGAATAGAAAGATTAGAGGCTAAAACGATATGTTTGGAAAAAAATCGTTCCGACAAAATTAGAAATTTTTACTGAAAACCCCGTTTTTCCAACTGTGCAAAAATATTGGGTTGGTGCATAATTAACGACCGTTTTTTTAACTCATTTTAAACTGCTCAAACTTTGCTTTTCTTTCCATTTTTCTTCTGATTTTATCTTTTTGATTATCAAGCTTTATTGGGATGCCGTGGAAGAAGATGAAAGTTTCACTACCCGATTATTGGCTGAGATGTTTAATGTCGATCAATCAACCATCGTACGGCGTCTAACGGCATCCAATAAAGCTTGATCATCAAAATCCGATGACCGACCTCTTCCTCCTTCATCCTCCAGTGATGTATCGCCTGATTTGAAGCGTTCGAACCATCTTCGGACTTGTCTTTCACCAATTGTTCCTTCGCCAAACAGCTCATTAAGATCACGAAAAGCTTCTGCAGCTTTATGTCCTTTCTCGAAGTGATAGAGCATGATATGGTGTATATGGACATGATTTTCGACGCGCATTATGATAGTACTAAACATAAGAGATAAAATCATTAAAAAATGAAAAGAAAAGCAACGTTTGAGCAGTTTAAAATGATTTTAAAAAACGGTGGTTAATTATGCATCAACCCAATATAAATCCACTAACAAAATCACATTATTTTATAACAAAAAATAACAATAACACAATAAAAACGATTTCTAATAATTAATAGGGCCTCAATTTCGTTGAATTACTTGAAAAATCCGGTGTAGATGAGTTCTTGATCGAATTCCATCCACTCCTGCCAAATGGTATCTTGAAGTTGTTCGTTCGTCTGGAATCGTCGGTTATCGGCATAAATTCAGCGTACAATAATTCCCCAAAGGTTTTCAATCAAATTCAAGTCGGGTGAGCAAGCTGGCCACTTCAACAAATCGATGTTTTTTCTTCTAAACCAATCCATCGTTACACGGCCTAAGTGAATAGGGTCATTATCTTAAACAAAAATGAAGTTTTCATTCGGGTGGCGTCGGTAAAACAGATGTAGGCAATGACGAAGGACGTTCACCTAATGCTGAGAATCCATTCGGTTTGTCACAAAAGCTAATCTGAGTCCACCACGCGAGCTGAGGGCGGCCCAAACCATCATGTTTTCACCACCAAAGTTACGCTTTGAGAAACATCGCTTTTCTTTCCTCAAATCATGCCAGTAGTACCTCGAACCATCTGGGCCATCCAAGTTGAACTTCTTTTCGTCAGACCAGATTATCTAAAAAGTGGGTACAGTTCATGTCTGTACCCCTAAAACCTCCCCTGAACGGACCTTGGACCAATCTCGATTCATGTTTTGGCGAGCAAATTCGAGTCGGACACGCTGTAAACATTCGTAAGAGCAGGAGCACGTTTCATTTTGCGACGAACAAGTGTGGGATTCTTGTAAATTGCTCTTCTGGCCGTAGCTGAGTTCACATTAAGGCTCAAATCACATGTTATCTTGACACTTGTGGAGGTAGAGTTCGATGCAGATCTGTAGATTCTACGTTTATCTCAATCGGATAGTTTGCTCGGATGCCCATTTTGTTTTTTCGGAGCTAGTATAGATTAGCAGTCGCACTGAACTTGAATAAGCAAAAAAGCACATAAGGGCAAAGGGTGGGAGGCATACATGGGCAGCATCCCATGTGGAATTTTCAAAAAAAACCCACAACTCTCATTTGGTCCCCCTCCCGATGGGGTTGAAAAGTTGGCAACCAAAAAAAAGATTGACAAATCTAAAAAATATTCTTTTTTTCCCAAAATAAATATGCTGCTCCAAGTAACCTACTTTTCGACTATTAATCCTCAATTTGTCGGCCTTCCAACCCACATTCTACCCCCCCCCCACAACCCCCTCATACTCCCTCCCCAACCCCGACTCACAATCCCCCTTCCCTCTAAGTGAAAAACCTGGGGCCTGCCCATGTATGGGGGGGGGGGAGGTACATGCGAAAAAACTGTTTGAAGAAATGACTTTTTTTTGACAAAAAAATTTGCAAACTCAAAATTTTTTTCAGGCAACGTCAATCGCAAAGAAAACGGCAATCGCAAGATCTTTCCATGGACATTGCCACAACTGCTTCGATGATGCATAGCTATGAAAATGGCTTATGAGTTCAAGAAGAACTTTTTTTTTAAATTTTTAAAAAATCTGTTATCAAAATTTTTTAAATTTTTTGTTGTAAAAAATTTAATTTTTAATTTCTTTTTTTTCTTATTTTTAAAATAAAAAAATCTATATTAGACACAGTAGCGGTTCTGGGATTTCATTTTGGGAGGAGGAAACTAGATAAAAACCTCATTTTTCTATCGAATTTTGGCCAAAAATGCCATTTTTCTTAAGAAATTTTAGGTTTTGGGGGAGGGCATGCCCCGTGGATCCGCCACTGGTAGGACATCAGCTTTACAGTTCTTCTGTTCTATGATTCACCACGACGATTTTTTTGGCAAAAATTGGCGGAAATTCGATATTTTAAAAACGAGTCACGCCATTCGATTCAGCTCAGCTAGATTATTAAAACAAGGTATATATCGACCATAAAATTTGTCATTGGCCTTAAATATGCGAATTTTTGGCACAATTTTTTCACTACGAAAAAATTTTATCGTGCCAAAAATTCAATGGGAGCTTGGCCTTTATTCTGAGTACAATCAGTACCTCAATTTTTACTATTATGTAGGATTACAGTGCGGGGGACACAAGTTCTGACATAAGGGGAAGATATACTGACAGTAGGCAAAAGTTCTGACCATTTTCCAACCAACATTTTTTTGTTTTCGACTCTAACAGCTAGATTCTCTCAGATTCATAAAGGAAACACGTTTTTAAAATGTTTTGAGTTTGGTCTGAACTTCTGCGCCGTGTGTCAGAAGTTCTTATATAGATATACGGTGCAGAAGCTCTAACCAAACCCAAAACATTTTAAAAACGTGTTTCCTTTATGAATCTGAGAGAATCTAGCTGTTAGAGTCGAAAACAAGAAAAAAAATGTTGGATGGGAAATGGCCAGAACTTTTGCCCACCGTCAGTATATCTGCCCCTTATGTCAGAACTTTTGCCTCCACCTTGTAATAAATTTTATTTTGAATATGAAAAAATCACAGGAATTTAAACATATTTGTATTTTATTTCGATTTCGTATCAGTCGACATAGTACTTTGTGTTTCTTCATAGCTAGCCGTCTGACTTTCATCTTCGGTACACTCGTCATCTTGCGATTCAGATTCGGTATGGTCAGAATCAGTTTCAACTTCCTCGATTATGTCCCGTCCTCGAATTTCGAATGTATTTTTTTCGGCCTTGGTTATTTCATAGTACATCTTGGCGAAATCTTTCTCCACGTGTTGAAGCTGGCCATATTCTTTTCGGTGTTTGAAACGGCCGGCCCAAAGGCCTTCTTCGACGAGGGTTCTCTGAAAAATTGTAAAATTAGTTTTTTTCCAAAAAATAGTAGAAGGGGAAAAAGCTTAAAAAGTTTCCCAGTGATGTATTTTTGGCGATAATAGCAAAAAGCCGCATTGCAGAAAAAAATGTGAAAAAACTTCAATTCTTAAAAATTTTATGGTCGAAAAACTGTTTTTTGCCCGTTTCATAAATATACATACCCCTCCAAAACTATATAAGGAAAAGGTTTTGATGCGATTTCTTTTTTTAAATATGGTTTTTGGGTCCCCTGAGTACGATTATCATTTTTTCAAAATCGAAAAAATCATAGGGGAGACTCTTAATAAAAATTTTTAATTTTTCAGAACGGGGGGGGGGGCACTTGCCCCCCCCGTGGCTACACCACTACGATGAGATTAAAATCTACATAAAATCCTACCGATCCGCCAGTATAAAAATCATTCAAATGTTTTATAAGAATACAAAATCCTATACAACACAACAATACTGCCCATATTTGAAACATATCCTTGTTCGATGTCGCTCCATTCTTGAAAACAAACAATCAAAATACCATTTTTTGAAAAAAAATTTTAAAAAATACTTTGGCAAAAAATGACTCATCACAGTAAAAATTTGGAAATGCGGCTAACAAAACAACAATGGAGACGAAGTTGATCATTATTACTGGTTGGGGAAAATAAAAGTAGAGGTAGACGATTCGACATTTTTGACAGTTTCTTATTTGCTCAAATGGAGGTTGAGGGATGATTTTTTTGAGAGGCAGAAAAAAAGGATTACAAATCTAGAAAAAATTGGTAAAATATAGTTCACTTCAGCTCCAACTATAAAAAAGCTGGACCCAAAATACAAAATCCGAAGTCGGCATCCCGTCCGATCTGACAAGTTAAGCAACGTTGGACTATCGTAAGTTCGATCCTCATCCACTTTACAAAATAACATGTTTGAACCAAAAATTAACACACGTTCACGGCGGTTTTTTTTTGGCAAAAATTATCGGAAACTCGAAATTTTAAAGGGGGTACAGATCGAGGCCCGATCTCGAAAAAAAATTTTTTCTCAAAATTGGCTGATTTTTGGTACTTGGGGGTTTTCGGGCACGAGAAATCGATTGCGCGCATCGAAAAAAATGCATCAAAATTAGGGGTTATAAGTTTTAACCCCAACAAAATCATTTTTAGGGGTAATTTTGTGCGAGGAATCGATTGCGCGCATCGAAAAATTCTGAAAAAATTTTTCAGGGGTCCAAAAATTGAAAAAAATGCGTCAAAATTAGGGGTTATAAGTTTTAACCCCAACAAAATCATTTTTAGGAGTAATGTTATGCGAGGAATCGATTCCCGAAGCGTGAAAACGCTTCCTTGACCCTGATTCAGGGAAGGAATCGGTGTATTGAAGCGAAAATCAGACACGGTTTTCTCATAAAAATCCGAAAATGTTTGATTTTCGCTTCAATACACCCACCACCTTCCCTGAATCAGGGTCAAAGAAGCGTTTTCACGCTTTGGGAATATGAGCAATCGATTCCCCGCATAAAATTGCTCCTAAAAATGATTTTGTTGGGGTTAAAACTTATAACCCCTAATTTTGACGCATTTTTTCAATTTTTGGACCCCCGAAAAATTTTTTCAGAATTTTTCGATGCACGCAATCGATTTCTCGTGCCCGAAAACCCCGGAGTACCAAAAATCAGCCAATTTTGAGAAAAAAAATTTTTTCGAGATCGGGCCTCGATCTGTACCCCCCTTTAAAAACGAGTCACGCCATTCAACTCAGCTCAACAAGACGAGTAAAACGAGGTATATGTTGCTTACAAAATAAGAAAACTCACATGGCCGAGTGGATAGTGTGACATGATTTCACTTATAGGCTGCGTGTTCGAATTCCGGCCCGAAATTAAAGTTTTCTGATTTTCATGAAAATTTTTGTATATCTCTATTTTGACCGTAAATCATATCATACTATCCACTCGGCCATGTGAGTTTTCTTATTTTATGATCGATATATATCTCGTGTTCCTCGTCTCGTTGAGCTGAGTCGAATGGCGTGACTCATTTTTAAAATTTTGAGTTTCATCTAATTTTTGCCTAAAAACCGTCGTGTCACTGCTATGATTATTTCACCAGCTTTTCTTATTTAAACATGATTGTACTTTTTCATCTTTNTCTAATTTTTGCCTAAAAACCGTCGTGTCACTGCTATGATTATTTCACCAGCTTTTCTTATTTAAACATGATTGTACTTTTTCATCTTTTCCCTTTGCCCAATAAACTCTGTTCCCTATACTACAATACAAATTTTGTACTATTTTAATCCTCCTCCTCTATGAGCCGATTTCATTCAAATTTCAAAAGTATATATAGAAATAACCTAGACATAAAGCTATTGCTCTATTTGTCAAATTTCCCCATGTTCTTATCACAACTGTCCATGTGAAATTTTAAGAAAGGCCGTGATAACACTTTTCGGACAGCCGATTAATGAGCGGGCAAAACCGCACTTTGGTCCGTGCTATCAGAAGAAGACTATATTCTCAACTCTTCCACTTTCCGGCTGTCACTCTAACAGCCCACACTCGTAGCAAGAAGGAGGATACTAGTAGTGCTGTCCATCAATCATCTCATGGACGGGTTAAATGGGGTCGTTTATTGGAATATTTAATCAATTGTCTGATGCTTGATTTGTTTCTTGTTAAATTGATTTTTGAGAATTTTTTGAATTTTTATGACAGGCTGTAAAATTTGGGTAAAGAGTACAGGGTGGTGCAAAAAANGCTTGATTTGTTTCTTGTTAAATTGATTTTTGAGAATTTTTTGAATTTTTATGACAGGCTGTAAAATTTGGGTAAAGAGTACAGGGTGGTGCAAAAAAAAGTGGCAAAAATGGTCATTTTGGGGGCATTTTTTCGGATTCAAAAAACACTCTTTTTGCCATTTTAGGGGTCAAAAAAATTTTTTCGGATTCGTGTTTTTCAGCTATTTTTACCCCTAGAAATGATGTTTTTAGAAAAAGAATTTTTTTGAAAAAATGCCCCCAAAAATGTCCATTTTTGTCACTTTTTTTGCACCACCCTGTAATGAAAGATTTGTTATATTATGGAATTTATGCATGATCTGGAGAAAGGAGATTGAAATTTTTGAGGACCATAAATACCTCTTCTCTCGGCCCTGGACCATCTTGGACAGGTCCTCCGCTTGAGCATGTGCTTCTCGGATCCATAAGCCGCTTAGGCCATCACGACTCTCTCAACTTCGGAAGGCCCTAGACTACCTTAGAAGCACTTTTTTCGCGCCAAATTTTTTAAAATTATATTCTACGCGCCAAGATCTAAAAAAATATCGCTTCAAATCCCTCAGCCTTTGGAGTGTTAAATAAGAAAAGTGACAAGGCACAGAAAAGGCTTTACAAGCGAAAGAACAAGCAGCTGATGCGTGTCGCCGTTGGTTTGCGAAAAAAGTGAAGCTCTTTTTGTGAGGCGAAAAGTGGCATAAGTTCTGTTAGGGATAGGCTAATTGGAGGCGGTCACCGGCATTTTTACATCGCTGAAGCACTGTTTTGGGGGGAAATGTTGCGGCAGAGAAGCTAGTGTGTATGACTGGATAGGAAGTGGCGCAGCTTTTCTAGCTGTACATGTTGAGTAAGTGTTGATGCGACTCACATTTGAATGCAAATTCAATTCGAAAAGGAGATGGAAAAGGAAACATAAGAATTTTTTGCAACCAAAAAATTTCAAATCCTTGAGTTTTGGAAAAGGTTTTGACAGGCTTAGGGGGCACTGTCATTTTTGGACAAAAATGACAAAAAATGTCAATTTTGCGACATTTTTTGATCGACTATTTTTCCAGAGTCCCCCCCCCCTCCTCTTGCACTTTGGGAGGCAGGAAGACCCTTGCACTTTTCAACACAATTTGGACCCCCTGTTCAATTATGGCGTAGATGCCTTGTGCATTTCTGCAGGGAGTAAGTTGTACACGGGCCAGGCCTGACCTGTGACTGTCCTGACCCTTGACCTGATCACTTTTTTGTCGGCTCGCAGCAGGCCAGACCTTGTAGCCTAGGGTCGATCTGGTACAATAAAAATTAAGCGGCCTGAGAGCAGGCCAGGCCGGTGTCGCCTAAATCAGGCTTAATCTCAACCCTATACATCTCAATTTGTGAGGGTAGGGCACCGATTAGCTCCCTTTTTCATATACACCCTATATTTTCTATTCGTCATGATCTTGTAACTCCGAAAGTGTAAACGCATGCGGACCCGGAGAACGGACAATGTGTCCTTTCCCAAGCATACACTTTACAAAAATCTTGACTCATACATTCAACATATTTTTCAAAAATCAATCAACAACTATACGTATGAGTAAATCATATGTTTTATATACGTGTGTTTGTTGTTTTTAAGCTCATAGATCATTGGCTAGAACGTATTTTGAATGGTGAGAAAAAGCATGACTTTTACACCCAGCCGGCAGGAACAAATCATTAATCCATACCGCCGCTAAAATATGTAATTTATGCAAGCACCGGACCCGGAGAAGTTAGTTCACAGAAATTCATCACACCAGCTGGCTAGGCCATTTTTTGAATTTATTGTCCTGCTATAAGCTTTTGTTACTCAACGGTATAAAGTAGGCACAAAAAGTTTGGCTGGCATACTTTATCAAAATTGGAAGCTACTAGGGGGGGCCAAAACCTGAAAATTTTTTCTGTAAATGACTCCAATCAATACGACGACAAGCGGATTTGATCCCGCGGTCATCAGAATTGATGTCTAGAACACTGCCACTGCTCTATTGATGCCATGTTGACGCGAAAAATTAATTTTCGTTATGTTTTAAACATTTTTTTAATTATACCCATATATAGTCGTTTTTTACTTTTTTGGGGTGGTACAGGCCATGCTCTTTCCGAATTTGAAAAAATTTTCTTTTTTCCTTGATTGAAGCTTTGAATAGCGTTTTTAAGGACCTTAGAAGGGTTGTGCGACAAAAATGTTTTTCGGATCCTTGTAGAGCTCGAAATTTGGAGTATTTTGAAAAAAAATATTGAAAAAGCTTTTAAAATAGCCAAAATATCCTCAAAAAACCGATGATAACTTTTGACTCACCCTCTACCCAAATATTAATCATATGCCTTGAAATAAGATCCTTCAAGGAATAAATGTGTGTAATCACTTTTTCTTATTCAAAGCAATTCATTATTTTCGTGTTATGCTCAAAGTTGTGTTGATTTCTTCATTCCTTACCAAACTCTGATGAAACTGTTGCTAATCTATCACCAGGTGTTGATTGGAATAAAGCCTGTTAGCGAGCGATCAAGGAAGGCGATGAATTGATCGATGACTCAAGTAAACGATTCTGTTTTTTCAGTCTATAAGATTAGTAAAAAATTCGAGTGAAAGGGAAAAATTTTTTAAAGGGGGGTATAAATTATGGACTATTTCATGAAAATTTCTTTTCTAAAATGATCACTTTTAAGGGTAATTCTATGCAGAGAATCGATTGTTCGCACTCCCGAAACGTGAAAACGCTTCCTTGACCCTGATTCAGGAAAAAACCAAAAAATCGCACTCTCAGATTTTCGCTTCAAAACACCGATCCCTTGTCTGAATTAGGGTCAAAGAAGAGTTTTCACGATTCGGGAGTGCGCGCAATCGATTCCCCACCTAGAAAAACCTAAGAATCGACGGTTTTCTCATACAAATCCGAAAATGTTTGATTTTCGCTTCAATACATCGATTCCTTCCCTGAATCAGGGTCAAATCGTTTTCAAGGTTCGGGAATGCGCACAATTGATTTCCTGCATAAAATTACCCCTAAAAATGATCATTTTAGAAAAAAATTTCTTTTCTATTGGAGACTGCTTCTCTATTAGAGAAAATACGGTATGCAAAAATTTTATGAAAATTGGACAACAAAGCAGGGATTCGAACCCACACTTTAAAATTAAAAATCAGTCACTTTACCCACTCGGCCATGGAAACCCCCCCCCCCCAAATTCCCCATGATATGGTACTCGTTTTGAAGCTCTTGGCGATCTAAATCGATTGGTGACATTTATTTTTGATTTTAACCTATGCTATGCCCTTTTCTGTTTTTTTGCGCGCCGTGCTTCTCTTATCTATCAACTGGGTTCGTCCCCTTGGTTATACTACTATGCATCCATATTTTCTTCCATTTTGTAAACCATCAATTTTTCCACCATTTATTTCGACATTTGAGCCGTCCGATGTTTTGATGGAACCCGAGATCTTATGAACGAGTCACTATTTTCGGAGTACGTCAAAAATAGTTTTTTTTGTTTATCATTTTGACGCATTTTTGCGGCTGCCGGGAGTCATGATTGCTTAATCATTTTTATGAACTTTGCTTTTTGTGATAGAAGAATCGAGTGAAACAAATTTAATGTTACAAAATGTTCATTGTTTGTTAAGCTATTATTTTTTAAGCATGCAAAAAACTTTTGGGCGCAGGTGGGAGCCGGACCAGGAGACTTTTCTATGAAACTTTGTAGTTATAACATTATAGTTCGTTTCCGCGAGTCCAAAATTTATGATAGGCAATAGCGCAGTGGATAAAGAAAGAAGCCGTCCGATCTGCCAATTTAAGCAACGTTGAGACAGCGTGGTTCGATATCGTTATGTTCTTTTGGTTTTCAAGAAAATATTAATAATCATAAATCATTCGAATCGTAGAATTTTTGCATTTATTTTCTTGAAAATCAAAGTCTGGTAGGGATCGAACTTGACTGTCTCAACGTTGCTTAACTTGCCAGATCGGACGAGAACCTTCTTTAACCACTGCGCTTAGTGTTCTAAAATTTTGAATCTGGTGCGGAAACTGACTATGGATTATTTTTTCGATTCGTGTTAATTTTTTAAACATTTTATGCAAATTTTGAATTTTATGCAAATTTTGACTTTATGCAAATTTTATTTTTTTATAGAAAAAATCATCATAAAAATGCGGACGGGTATTTCAAAAATTTTTGGAAAACTTGGTGGCTTTATTGGAACATATCCATTTGTGTGTCTAATATTATCTATAGTAATATTTTTACCTGGACTTTTTGGGGTTATTTTTAAGTAAGAAAATTTTCAACAAAAACATCATTTTTGTCATTCTTACTCAAATTTTAAGATTCAAACTCGATTCGGCACTCGGAGAAAAATTTACAAAGCCCGACTCAGCAGGAAGAAGAGAACTTGCTTATCAAAAAGAATTTTTTGGCAGGCGAATAGTAATTTTTTAAAGGATAAAAATTGGTATTATAGTAAAAAAATTATCCTGGGAACCTATCCAAAAAATAAAACATTGATATTAAAAAGAATTTTCCCTATGTAACTTGTATTTGTATGCAATGATTTAGGCTTAGGTTTAGGGCTTAGATTTAGGCTTAGATCTAGGTTTAGTCCTAAGCTTAGGCTTAGGCAGAGGCTAAAGCTTAGACTTAGGCTAAGGCTTAGACTTAGGCTTACGTTTAGGCTTATGCTTAGGCTTAGATTTAGGCTTAGGCTTATGCTTAGACTAAGGCTTAGGTTTAGGTTTGTGCTTATGCTAAGCTTATGCTTAGACCTAGGCTTAGATTTAGGCTTAGACTTAGGCTTACGTTTAGGCTTAGGCTTATCTATGGGCATACGGACCAATTTTTCGAATAATTTTTGTATCCTCCCCCTCAAAATGCTTCCACTTATTCAAATAAAATTACGACAAACCTTTAGGATGAAGAACCCTATTACCTAGCACTTTTTGGGCGTGTAAAAAATGAAAGTGGGAATATGCTAAACGAACCAGAATTTGATGAGTTGAACAACTTTCAAGAACATTTTACCCAAGCCACTTTACATTACAATAGCTCACTTGGAAAGATTTATGTGTTCACTTGGAAAGATTTATGCAAGCCATTTTGTGATATTAATGCTATGTTGACAAAGGCTATGGTATATTTTTTATTTATTACGCACTTCAACTTTAGCACACCCAGTTTTAAGAGGTGAAAATCGGAAAACTTTAATTTTGAGCTGGGATTCGAACCCTCGATCTATAAGTGAAATCCTGTCACATTAACCACTCGGCCATGTCATTCTATAGCCTATATATTGTGTACAATATATACTTCGTTTTACTCGTCTCGTTAAGCTGAATCGAATGACATTACTCTTTTTTTAAATTTCGAGTTTCCGCCAAAAAAACCACCGTGTGGGTATATGACATTGTCGTAATTTTTGTTCCAGATTGCAGGAGGGGTAGGTTTTCGAAAAAATTTGCCCTCGACTTTTTTGGTTATCTCGTACGACGCGGCAAAAAAATTTACGTCGATATTTCCTTGCGTTAGAGCAAAAACAGAAGCCATGGGCGCGTAATTTTTCTGGAAATTGGGTATTTTTAAGATGAAAATGCTCAGAAAATGACGATTTTCGGTGAAAATGGCAAAATTTGATTTTAAAATAAATTTTTAGCCTTACATCGGCTTCGCAACTAAAGGCTACCCAAACTTCAATATTGATATCCCGTTCTTCTTCAGTGCTAAAATGAATTTGGGCAAGAATCTCTTTCAACGAGAAATGGACGAAAAAACTGGAGAATTAAAAGCCGTCAAACTAATGGCTTTTTATTACACCACTTTTCTAGACTCAGAAGAAAAATCTAAAAAAGTGGAAGTGTTCGAAAATAATATTGTCGAGTAAGAATTTTTATGTAAACGGGAAGGGGTCCTACCTTCTCACCTTTCTAGAAAATGCAATGTTATAGAAGAGGGATCCAAGAAACTCACACAAAGTTGAAAAGGAAAGTGTTAAGCTTCCAGTCCCTCTCAATTCCATTGTCGATAACAATTTGCGTCTTATACCTAGCGAAACAAGACTTCGCTTGAGGGGGAGGCCTGTGGCGGCTACTGCCGCCACAATATCCTATCCAATCCCAATGTCTACATAACTCTTTAAGATGTTTTGAACAAATTTTCCTTTTTCCTATACAGTAGCGACCAAAAGTATTGCCCCAAAGGTGCGGGAAAACGAATTTTTTTACTATTATCAAAAGACGCGTCGCAGAGCAATTACGTTTATAGGGCGATCAATTTTTCCCATGTCGTTTATAGTTGCGTTGTACGATGTGTCGCGCGACAGCCTACGACGTGCAAGTGCTGATCACGAGACGTCGCGCGACGCGACACAAGGCCGAGTGGCAAAAAATTGTCTCCAATCGGGATTCGAACCCGCGACCATGTGACCAAAAAGCCACTGCTTTGTCACTGCACCATCAAGCCTTATTGATGAATAAACGTCTTTTCAAATCAATTACTAGTGACACGTTGCGCGACATAAAATGCACTGTTGCGTCGCGACAGAAGTATAAATGGTGCCTAAATATTGCCTCATCTGTGTAATCAACATCGAAATTTCCTTCACCTCTGGATAAAAAATAATCTCGGGCCGGGATTCGAACCCTCGACCTATGAGTGAAATCCTGTTTTAAATTTTGTTGTCAAAACTCCATAATATGTATGATAAAAAATTTAATTTTTCCAAATTTAGACTTGCTCGCATACATAATGCTAATGATTCGAATAGAGTAGAAATTATACCACATGGAACATATATGGTCAAGAAAGAAATTGTTGATGGGTCTAAAACGGCTATGCAATATATTGCTGGAGGTTAATTTTTTGAAAAAATTTGAGGGGGGGGGGTCCCACAGGTTTTTTGCGACCTCGACAAGAATTTTTTGGAGTGGATTTAAATCTATATTCACGGGGCACCAAAAAAGAAAAAGGTACAGACAAGGGTCAAAAGTTTAAAAAAAAATTTCTCTAATCGACTCAGCTCGCCGAGCTTTTAAAACGAGTACCATATCATGGGGTTTAGGGGATTTGAGTTATTACATTGCTAAAGTCAGAAATCATAATACACCTTGAGTTCGAATCCGCGCTCTATGAGAGAAGACCGAGTACGTTAGCCAATCGGCTATGGGTCAAACCCCCAAAATCTCATGATATGGTACTCTTTTTGAAGCGCTCGGTGAGCTGAGTCGATTGGCGAAATTTTAGTTTAATTTTCACCCTTGCCTGCACCTTTTCGGCATTTTGGTAAGCTGTGTATTACCACTATTACCCCTTTTTTTAAATAATTTTTGAATATTTTTAGGTCTCTTGATTTTGGCTCCACTAGCTTTTGTTCTCATAATAATTTTCATGAATTTGATCTACAAACAGATGAGCGCTGGCATGTTGAGTTTGACGGTTGTTGGCATTTTTCCGCCAATCTTGGCATTGATAAATGCGGTCGGCCTAATATGTTTGGTGGGATTCGAAGCCAATTTATTGTTTATGACATCACCACTCGTCGCGTTTATTTTTGCTATCAGTAGGATTTTTTGAATCTATGTCACACAATGCACAAAGGATGCCATAAAAATTAAAATTTTGCGATTTTTCAAATTTTTACCAAAAAATCTTATAGATGGCTTTTCTATGCAAAGAATCGATTACTCGAATTGCCGAACATTGAGAATGCTTCTCTGACCCTTAATCAGGGAAGAGATATGTGTTTTGAAGCGAAAATAGTCTAATATAGGGTCAGGAAAGCGTTTTCAAGGACTGGCAAATCGATTTCTCTGCAAAAGATCCTTTTTTGAAACCCTCAAAAAATTTAGATTACGATGGCATTTTTCAAATTGTGGGCACTTGGAATAGAATATCAGAAAATGCACTCAAACGTCAAGCTACAAGAAAAGAACGGATGAGTGAAGTTTTTGAGAAGGTAAGGAATTTTTTATTTTTGAAATTCAAAATTTTGAGGTTAAATGTTTCTTTAGGTCGGAGCTCCATATATTACAGCAACAGTTTCTCTGATATTAGCATTTTCAATTTCTGCATTCTTTGTGGTTTTCAACTACAAAATTTATTTTGTTGCTATAGCTTTGGCTGTGTTTTTCAACCAAATATTTCAAGTAAGAATGGACTTTTTTAAATGCCACTATTTTTAAAAAAATTTTGACTTTAAAGGTCCAGTCCAGTAATGTACAATCATATGAAAAAATGATATATTCTGAAAGATCATGAAAAATGGAGCATTTTTTGTTTTTACGGCATGTTCTGAATCGTTGTAGTTTTCGAGATAATTGCGTTTGAATTTGTTACAAGCTCTTCGTTATAATACACAATTCAAACAAGTTTGTGTATTACAACGAAGAGCTTGTAACAAATTCAAACGTAATTATCTCGAAAACTAAAACGATTCAGAACATGCCATAAAAACAAAAAATGCTCCATTTTTCATGCTCTTTCCGAATATATCATTTTTCATATGTTCGTAACTGACTAAACTGGTCCTTTAACTCAAATTTTTAGCTACTCTTCTTTTGCTCAATCTTATCCCTAACTTGTGGCTGTGTTGAAATCATGGAAAAGGGGTACGAACCTCCAAATCAACCCCAACAATCCTCTTGTGGCAAAAAATTTAGAAAATGTGTATCCAAAAGTATTATCGGTAAGGAAAAATTTTTCACACACATGCTAAATTTGCAAGTTTTAGGCCCCTATGCAAAATTTTTACAATCCGACAAGGCTAGACTCTTGGCCGTTTTTATTCTCTTCATTGTTTATCTTTGGCCTGTGACAGTTAATATTCGAAAAATTCCAAACCGAATGGACTATAAAAAATTTTTGCCAAATGGAACAAAATTAAATAGAGGCTTTGATTTGGTTGAAAATCATGTAAGTATATGGTCCTTTTAAAAGTTGGCGCTGATAGTCCTCGGCATTGTTTCCGCTGGGTATTTTCATGCAAGGGACATGAAAGTGTTATTATTTTTCCAAAAAAAGTATAAAAAATATTTTTTTATTCATTTTTATAGAAAAATAATAACACTATCGTTTTCCTCGCACAAAAAAACCCATATGCAAAAATTTTCACCAATTCTGAATGATGCAAAAGGAAATCACTCCGAGTGGGATCGAACCCATCCCCTTCAGTGCTGGAGTCTGGCAACTTAACCATTTGACTATGGGCTGTCAAAAATTTTGAATCGCGTGCGGAAATAGACTAAAATTTTTAGCTTTGGAACGACTATCTTCAAGAAGTCTTTATTATCAAAAAAGCTCCAGATTTTACAAATGAAAATGAATATAAAAATTTTAGGGTAAGCCATTTTAGGGCACACTTTGACCCCCAAAATTTACATTTTTTTGAAACTTTTAGAACCTAATCTCTGAAATAGAAGCTATAAATGGTACTGTTGGAAAGGAATCAAATATGATGTGGTTATATGACTATTACACTTCTGAGTTGGGTCATACTTATGATAAATATAATGGAACTGGTGGTAAAAAGTTTTTTATTTTGGAAGAAAAAACTCAATTTTTAGCTATGGACATGTCCAAATTCCCTGAATTTATTGAAGGATTCCCTTATTCTGCATGGAAGAGTGGTGTAAACTATAAGATCAATAATGAAACGTAAGGGCCTAAAAATAACAGCATTTAACTCCCCCCCCCCCAGTGGAGATCACTTCTAACCCTCCTCCTTAAGGAGGTAGCTACAGGAGACGGGGTACTCTTCAATGAAAATGACATTTTTCATCAAATAATGATCAAATTTTGTCTACTTTAATCCAAAAATGCGATTTTTGATCATAAATGCCGTTTTTAGTTTTTTTTGAAGCTTAAGCCTAAGCATAGCCTTAGACTAGCCTAAGACTAAGCCTAAGCATAAGACTAAGTCCACGCCTAAGCATATCATAAGCCTAGACTAGCTTAAAGGACCACTAGCAACGGCTTCGGAATGAACAAAATTTTTGAAAATGAATTTTTCGAGCGATCATTTAAATCGAATTTTTACGAGTGACCACATTTTGGATAGCTGTAGATCTGAGGAATTTTTTATGATAAAAATTATCGAAAAAACTTTTATTTTCGCCGAGATATGAAATTTTCAAGTTGGTGACTTTTTCCCAATTTTTTCCAAATTTTTTCCACATTTTCAAAATTTCGCCAAAAATCGAGTCTAGGTCGGATTTCTTCGAGCGACGGCATTTTTGAAATTTGGGATATTGGGGTATTTTTA
>OZJO01000663.1:15910-41648 GCA_900406225.1 Acrobeloides nanus | reverse complement strand
TAAAATCGAAAAAAGTCATCATTTTCAAAAAATCATATCTCCGCGAGATTAAAAGCTTTTTCGATAATTCCTTTTTTTAAAAATACCCCAATATCCCAAATTTCAAAAATGCCGTCGCTCGAAGAAATCCGACCTAGACTCGATTTTTGGCGAAATTTTGAAAATGTGGAAAAAATTTGGGAAAAAGTCACCAACTTGAAAATTTCATATCTCGGCGAAAATAAAAGTTTTTTCGATAATTTTTATCATAAAAAATTCCTCAGATCTACAGCTATCCAAAATGTGGTCACTCGTAAAAATTCGATTTAAATGATCGCTCGAAAAATTCATTTTCAAAAATTTTGTTCATTCCGAAGCCGTTGCTAGTGGTCCTTTAAGCCTAAGATAAGCCTAATTATTAGCCTAAAACTAAGCCAAACCTAAGCATAAGACTAAATCCAAGTCTAAGATAGGATTAAGCATAAGACTAAGTCCAAGCCTAAGCCTGACTAGACTAAGACTAAGCTCAAGCTTAAACATAAGCATAAGCCTAATCATAAGCCTAAGCCTAGACTAAGCATAAGCATAAGCATAAGCCTAGCCTATCTTAAACCTAAGCCTATGCATAAGCTTAAACCTGAGATAAGCCTAAGCATAGCCTAGCCTTTCCTAAACCTATGCATAAGCCTAAGCCTAGCCTAGTCTAAGCCTATTCCATGTTAAAAAATCTCTTCTTTCGCATAAAACACTCCAGTTGTTTAGAACCCCACCACAAACCACTATCCAATCTATGGTTTTCATGGTCGCATTCAAAGGAACAAATTCACTTGCAGCCAAGTTCAAAACAATCAACACCTGTCGTGATGTCGTCAAAAACTTCCCTCAATTCGATGTAGCGGTTTTCGACACAGATTCTGGAACCGTCGACATTATGGCTGCTGTCCCGTGCACTATTTTTGCGTAAAAATTTTTTACAAAATTTTTTGATAAAAATTTGAGGAATTTCAGATTTTTGTTAACTTTGGGTATATCAACGACTTTGGTAGTACTTTTTATTGGATGGAATTTTGTGGCTACTTTGGTAACAGCTGGATTTTCGGCTACTTTTATTGCTGGTGAGAAAATTTATTGAAACTTGAAATTAGATGCTTGAAGGGGTACACAAGTTACAAAAAGGGAAAATCCTTGCCAAAAATATGCGAATTTTGAGTATGAACATAAATTATTCATAGTGATAATGGTGACAAATTTGTCTCATGATACCATTTGTCATCTGTGATAGGATTGCCCGACGGGGGGGGGGTGTATAATAATGTTTTTTCAACATTTTATGAAAAAACATAAGGGGAATTCTTATGATAAAGAGTAAAAATGAAAATTTTCCGGCTATGAGAGGGAGATATATTTCCCTTGTCCCTCTTTGCCTAAGAAGGACACCATATTAAGTAAAAATACCAAAAACGGAGACTTAATACACAATATACGATTTGCATTAATGCATGAATTGACATTCCACCATAGTTTATATACTAAGCAATGTTTACTAGTTTTGTTGATCGTTTGATGTTTCGAAACTTTATGTTTTTGAGGATTTCTCCAAAAATACAAAGCCAACTCTGATAGTTTTGGTGTCGTTAGAAAGCTGGATTTCGTAGCAATCGAATGACACCAAAATCATGCCATAACTCTTTTTGGTTGCGGAGATATTGCATAATTATTAAAAAATGTCGAAACAACTGATATTTTTTACTAATTATGCAATAACTCCTCAACCAGAAAGAGTTATGGCATGATTTTGGTGTCATTCGATTGCTATGAAATTCAGCTTTCTAACGACACCAAAGCTATCAATATTGGCTTTGTATTTCCTGAGAAATCCTCAAAAAAATTTTAAAAAACGTTTCGAAACATCAAAAGACTATTTTATTTGATTATCTTGAGTTTATTCCAAGAACCCTAAAGCAAAACTGCCATAGTGAAAATCTAATCTTAAAATAAGTCCGCTTCTTACTTGTAAAAAGTATTAGACTTTTCATAAGTTCTAATTTTCCATGAAAATTAAGATCTGTCGGCGTTTTTGCCTTGTTTTTTGTAGCGACTAAGCCTGTTTGTCACAATAAAAAAATATTATCGTGCTCAAAATTTGCATATTTCTGGCCTTGACAAGGGTTATCCCTTTTTGTAACTTGTGCATTCCTAGTGAATGTCATTAGTGATGAAAAAATTTAGGCCTATTGGGCATTGGCTATTATCTAGGCTTAGAATATGATGTGATTTTGGCATCAACTATTTGTATATCAGCCGCTTTTGGCTTATACTTAATCGTACAAGTAGTCATAGAATTTATGTGCTTCTATGATGAGCTTCAAAGGTTGCCATTGACTATAGAAAGATCTGGATCTCATATTGTTAAAGTAAGGGTTAATAACTATATGACAAAAAATGGGCCAATTCCTTATGCCACGGTTTCATAGATCCAGACCGACACGTATATGGACCTAAGAACTACAAACTTATAGGCTCGAATTAGATCCTACAATCGAACTTCGATCATTCTCGACAATACGAGACCAAAGTGCAGCTTACAGGGCTTGGGGTAGTCTTGGGCTTATACTTAGGCTTGGGCTTAGGCTTATACTTAGGCTTACAGGATGTGCGGAACTTTTCCGCACTCCCTGTAATCACTAGCCGATCTAATGGATATCAACATTTATATGGCTATTAACATCATTAAAATTTTAGACCATCTTATTGGTGCTCCTAATGACAGTCCCAGTTTTCTTTGCACCCGTAGAACTATATAGTGTTGCTTCAATCATCCTAGCCTTGGCTGGCGGGTTAACCCTACTTCATGCCTTCTTCTTCATCCCGACAACACTTGGAGGATTTCCAGATACATTTGTGGGATCGACTTTTTGCTATGATTCAGATTAGAAAATGAAGTTTTCAAATTTTTTATGATTTAAGTTTTTCCGTGTGCTAATTTTTATAATGTGCAATATTATATAGGGTGTTCCAAAAACTGCCATGTTCAGTATTTTTTAAATCAGTTTTGTTTTGAACCTTTAAAGCATATTCAATGGTCTTAATATCGTTGGATTGCTAGGAGTTTAAGCTATCCAATGGTACCAAGATCAACTGGTAATCATTAAAAGTTCAAAAGATATGCTCAAAAAACTGATTTGAAAAATACTGAAAATGGCGGTTTTTTCTAGAACACCCTGTAATTTGTTTTTATTTTTGTGCAGAAAATGATCTCGTTTCGAAATTTTTGTGCCGTTTAAAATTTCGTGCCTTTTCTTGTCTAATTTTTGCTCAACTATGCATTCCATTTTAATTTTTTTGTAAAATTTTAATTAAGATAATAAAAAATATTATAAAAAATTTAAGTGATTTAACTCTGTTCCATTGCGAATTTAAAAAATATGAGCGTGATGGGCTAATGGTAGGGACGCTGACCAATCATATTGTAGGCGTGGGTTCGATCTCACGTTGGTTGATTTTTTTATTTTAGCGTTTCATCAAAAGTTGTAAAAGCAAACCTGTAATGTCGAGCTTTCTAGAGAACTTCGGACCTTGTGTCCCCTATAAACTGGGTTGAAAGAACTCGCAACAGTTCTGGCCATCCGAAGATATTACTACTAGGAAAATCTTTTGGCCTCAAGCGTGGTTTGAATCAGACTTGAGGGGCGCCTGAGACAAGCAAAGTACCATCGAACCATGAGACCCTTGGAGTGACCGTTCCAAATTCTACTCTAGTCGTAACGAACCCCCTTCTAATTACATGACTTGGAATAAAATTTTTGTAAACTCATGAAACAACTGGAAAAATTTTTAATTTGTTGCTTTGTGTTATATTTATATATAGCGGGAAAAGCTGGAAATCGCTGGCTTTTTCCACTAAATTTTTTCTCCAAATTGGTTGATTTTTGGTACTCGGGGGTTTTCGAGCACGAGAAACCGATTGGCGCAAGTCCCGAGTTCCAAAAAATTTTGTTGCCCCTATCGGGGTACCGATAGGGGTCATAACCCCATGTGATGCCCTCCACCCGGGAGACGACCACATTTGTGACAAATTTGAAGCAACTTTTCTAATTGAGCGATTTCAACTAAAACGAAGGTTGATTTTTTCTCTTCTGAAATTTCTTATGCTTCATCTGGCTCATTTGCATTATTTTCCCACTTCATAAATTTGTCTTCTGTCATAATTCTAACAAAAGTCAAGCGCATTAGCCACTGGTCATGGGAAACCCCGTGATATGGTACTCGTTTTGAAGCGCTCTGCGAGCTGAGTTGATTGGCGAAATATTTTTTACTTTTTACCCTTGTTCCATCTTTTTTCCCTTTGTTGAGCCGTGCGAGATAATTCTATGTGACTCTGCGATTGTTTATTGCAACGAAAACTACACATCAATAACATTTCCCTGATTCAAAAAAGTATGTTTATTGATCAAGCATTATAAAATTCAAACTTATTCTACTTTTTTTATATCATTTTTATCGTCTAAAGACAGAGATTAAATTCAACTTCACGGCAATTCTTCAAAATTTCCACAAACTCCTTTAAATACCCATAATAAGTCGAGAGTACAACGTGTTTGTCATGATTGTTGCAAATAAGAAACATGGAAGAAAAAAATATTGATATAGGTGGCTCATCTAATAGTTTCTTGAATTCCAGCTCCAATTCATCCTCATCGATGATACAATCGTTGGTTTCAGGTGGCTCCATATTGTATAGCTTTGTTTGATCTAGGAGTTGTTCTAGATGAAGAATTCCGGATGGATCATAAGTTTGTTCTTTTTTATACTTTGTGAGTTGGAGATTTAGGTCTCTAAGATTTGGGAGCGAAATATAGGGCAAAATAGCGTTGTTAACAAGCAAGTCACAGAATTTTTTATGCATTTGTTTTAGATTCTTCTCTTTGGTATAATAAAATTCCAAATATGCACAATTTCTTTCATATTGTTGTTCATAGGAGTTGGGGAAAGATGATGTTGCATGATTATTTGCATTTGGTGGAAAAAATTTTGTATGGCGCTTATGGTTGTCGAGAAATCTTTTGCTTTGGTCAAGCGCGAGTTTCGTAGATTTAATGGCTTTATTTAAACTTTTGGTCAGCATCTGGCCCATCAGGATCACTATATTCCTAGTTGTGTTTAAAATTTGTATGTGTTTTATCAGAAATGAAGACGTGCTTTTTGCTGAGGTTAAAAAGCGTATTGCTTCTTTTGAAAGAATGTTAAGATTTTCTGGAGACTTTTCCACCATTTCTAAGTCGGAATTTAAAATGTTGAAAACATTGCTGTCCGAACATGAAAGATTTATGCCATACAGACGACTTAAATCCCCACAAAAGAGCTAAAAAAATTGGTTTAGCACGGTGCGCCAAAATGCCAAAAAGGTGCAGGCAAGGGTCAAAATCACATCATAAAAAAATCGAATTTTTGGCTAAAAATCGAATTTTTAGCTTAAAAGATTACAAAAATTACTGGGATCAAACACGCACTCTATGAGTTAATGCCAAGAGCATTAGCCACTCGGCCATGGAAAATCCCAAAACCCATGATATTGTACCCGTTTTGAAGAGCTCAGCGAGCTGAGTCGATTAGCGACATTGTTTTTTATTTTTTACCCTTGCCTGCACCTTTTTCCTCTTTGATGCGCCGTACTGCTGAGACAAGTCTAAGTATTTTTTTTTTAATCTACCTTTAAAGAACTTAGCCCCGTCGAAACATTTTTACAAATCTCTTCATCATTTATAAAGCAAAAAGAAATCTTTTCTATGGAAGCCACATGCAAATTCATTAAAATCTTCATAAAGCAATACAAAACATATGGCGTTGTCACTTGTACACTTGCTTTTAGGAAAATACAAACTCTATGGATGCTCATCGATGTCGGCAGCATATGTAATAAGGATGAAAAAAGATGTTCTTCACTTGTCATTATGGGTGAGGCAAGTGTGGTATCTGCCAAATCAGCTGCTTCATAAGAGTTCGTTGGCGTTGTTTCTTGAGGCTTCTTTGTTGAAATTTTGTCTTCAATAAAAGAGTTGACATTGTCATTGGCAATTCCAGGCATATCAATGAAGCGATATTTGATATTTCCCTTGCTACACGTATAAGTTACTGGTATTGAATTAATTGTATCTGGAAAGTTTAGAACTTCTTGATCGAGGTTAGCTATCCGTGTTAAATTGTGGATAAAATATTTAATGGCACTTGTTTTTCCGATGTTTGGAGGCCCAAGGCATAGAATGTTTGTTTCTTGTGCGGATTCGGCATCAACTTGGTGCCTAAAAACATCAATGAAAATATATAGTTTGTTTCATACCATAAGTTTAAAAAAAGGACAATATTTTTTTGTAACTTTAAAAAAAAACTTTTTCTCGAATCCAGATTCAGAATCTGAAATTCAGAACCCGAATCCAGAATCCGAATTCAGAATGCAGTTTCTGAATCCGGATTCTCAATTCTGATTGTGAAATCTTACCATATCAAATCAATTTCTTTTGGATCAGGCTTTCTTGGCATACGATGAGTACGTTTTTTATTTTCTTGCTGCTCATTTTTTTCACCCTAAATTTCTTTGTCAATATTTTGCGAATAAAAGTTTGCAAGAAGATTGCCCTAAAAATGCTCCTGGCGCAATGGTAAAAATCCACCTTTTTATGTAAAAATGTCGGAATCTGGGAGAGGAATTGGGTAATGGGTGCAATAGGCTCTGGTCTAGTGAATTTTTTCAAGTCCTCAAGTCCCGACAGAAAGTGGGAAAATAAGTCGAATAGGGGCGAGGAACTGGGAAAAGTAACCGACAAAAAGGGGACGGAGTAGGACTCTAGATTGGGGTCCTGGCAAAAAGTCATTTTTCAAAAATTTACAAAATCGGAAAAACATATTGTCTCACAAGGTAAATAATTTTCTATTTTCCCAGGATCGAGGGCCTCCTGCTCATTTAGCTAGTCTTACTAATGCCTGTTGTATCAGTTTTGCCACCCATTTCGTATTTCTAGCTTGAAACCTCTCATAAAGATCCGTTTCCACTAGTTCTTCCACATTTGCCCTATCCTCCAACTTCTGCAAGCACAGCCAGATAAATTCACACAAATCTTCCGAATACTTTGATCTGATACATCTATCGATGATGTCATCCGCAGTAGCCTCAAGAATTTGATGTTGCAACATTAGAAGATCCACTGTCTGAAAATCAATATCCGAGCCATCTGCGTGAACAATAGGGTATTTTCCATATGCCATCTCGGCTAGAGTAAGCCCAAAACTCCAGATATCCGATCGGATGTCGTATTTTGTTCTCTCCATATACAATCTTTCCGGAGGCCAATAGCGGATTGTTCCCGCACCAAGTGTAGTGGCTTTTTGTGAATCATCCACAAACCGGGATTCACCAAAATCAGCTAGTTTGATTTCACCAGATTTTTTTATGAGGATATTCTCCGGCTTGATATCCCGGTGGATAATCCCCTTCGACTTGCACACATTCAATGCTTCGAGGATGGAAACAGCGGTGTAGCCGAGTAAGTCTTCGGATATGATTTTTCCTAAATAGTGGCATCTAGTAAAAAGTCCATGTAAAGACATGTCCATCAGTTCCATGCATAAAAGTGCACAGCCGTCGTATAGGCAAAGGCCATAAAAGTCGACGATATAGGGTGAGTTGGCGATTTCGCGATGTGTATGGATTTCTAAGTTTAGTTTGCGTAGGCGTTTTTCTTTAGTTTCGTCTGGATGCCGACTGAGTGGGATGTGGATCTGTTTGACAGCCATAAAATTTCCTAAATTATTTTGAGGCAAGATTTAAAGGATCAGTCCATAACTGAACAGGGGGGGGGGTACTATATTCCCCCCCTCCACTTCGTCTTTTTGCCGAAAATTTTTAAGTAACCACGTCGTATTTAGGGCGTCAGTACCCCATCCTTGTACAGCTATAGAGAGGGTCCCTGCAATCATGTCGTATTTAGGGCGCCAGTACCCCCTCCTTGTATAGCTAAAAAAAATTGGCGCTCGATAGTCAAGTGGGTAGGAAGCGTAGGCGTTTTGTTTGTTATAGACAAAAAATATTATGAGGAAATACCCACCTGATGGTATATGCAAGTATCTTTTTACCACATGCATCGAAGAGCCTATAACACTTGCCTCAGAAAGATCTTCCATTTTGAACAAATAGACCATATCATCGTTTGGAAAAACAAGATTATTAACATCTTCATCCTCAAGAATTTCTTCGAAAGAAGGGATTTCGGTATTTGGGAAAATAATCGGTGGTAATGATATATTTGAAGCCATCTCAAATTCTACTTTTTAGACACTTATAAAAAAGAGTTTTGAAATAAGAGGAGGCACAAGAACAAATTTTTATTATGATTTTATTCATTATCAGCAACGCTCTTATGACGCATAACTGCGTTTATAAAATCGATGTTTAGTGCTGATATCATTTTATTGCTATGTACAATAATAAAATGAAGAGCATTTTTATACTATATTGATTTTTTTTAAGTATACAGTTAAGCATAGCTGTACAAGGAGGGGGTACTAGCACCCTAAATACGACGTGGTCGCAGGGGACCCAACCAACCCAAATAAGAAGTGGGTATTAAAAATTTTCGGCAAAAAGACGAAGTGGGGGGAGACAGTACCCCCCCCCCTTGTTCAGCTATGCAGTCAAATCTCGATATAACGATACTCCAAGGTAAGGGTCGTTATACGTTTTGGTCAGCCATGCGCGCCCTACTGCAATACAGTCGCCGCTCCATATAGTAACATCTCGATTTAACGACACCCCACCCAATTCGATTTAACGATCCCTCCCTGGGAGTGTCACTATATGGAGCGGCGACTGTTAAAGGAGTAAAGTGATCAAACTACCGACCTCCAAAGAAAATAATTTATTTATTAATATGAAACATTAAATAAACATGACTATTAAGTAAAAATTTTGACACAAGATATAAACAAAATTGACAAGATTTTTTATCTCAAGTTTCATGAGACCTTGGAGTGGTTTTGAACAACAAATCTTCTATTTCGTTCTTTTTAGTCAAGAATGAGTAAATTCTCAAACATTCAGCATCTGTTAAAAGAAGACCAGGGTCAATAAAAAATTTGTTATTTGCTATATCCGCAAACTGATCTAGACTCATGGCAGGAAAACGGATTAAGTAAAAGGCAGAACCAAGAACTTCACGGAGATTTTCGGAAGTTGAAGTTAACATCAACCGCTCACATTCTGATTGCGCCCATGTTAGAACCTAAAAATTGTTGGTTTACACGATGTGTCTTTTTAGACTTACATAGCCATATAATGAAAACTCGTCTACGCCCAAACAGTCCAGCTCCAACAATGAAATTAACGACTTCCGGCTAATTTCACAAAAAGCTTTTGAACGAAATGCCGGTTCACACTCTTTTTTCATCAAATAATCTTTACACGCATTGATCATTTCATCGCAGTTGAAAAGTAGTGCATGTTCAAAAATTGGAAAAATTGTCATGAGATTGATCCTATTCGTCAAATAAGATTTACATTGGTCTTCTAGTTTCTTAACTAGATATTTTTTGGCTAAAATTACATCTTTTTAAAAGAAAAAATAAGTTAGCCATACCGATATAAAGAAGATTCAAGGCAAGATCAATTTTCGAGGTGTTAAATGCGCCACTGAGCTCGGGAATTTCATTTTCAGAATAAAGAAAGTTGAGAAATACTTTCATGGCATCCGGTGGAACATCAGAAATTTTGATGTTATGCAGTTTGCGACCTTCATATTCAATAGTTTCGAAAACTACCCCATTCGAAATTTCATCCGAGAACATCTTTTCAAAAATTGGTGAACCGACCATCAGCATGTATTTATGTGCTGGCAATTTCTAAAAATTAAAAGGCTATAGTACAGGGTGTATCAAAATAACGTTGTAAAAACAAAAACACTAATTTTACGCATTTTTTTCTTTACCTTTTTTTAATTTTACTTCATTACGACTCTATAATTGATTTTTAAAGTTAAACATGGTAAACTTATTGAAGGAATTATGCCCAGCCATCCTACGCATGCATTCTTTTGGCCATAAACAGCAAGAAATTGCCGATGCATTGCATATTTCACAACAATTAGTAAGCAAAGCGATCATCCGTAGAACCGTTGAAGATCGCCCAGGAAGAGGAAGAAAGCGCACGGCAAGAACGCGAGAAACATCCTTAAAATCAAGAGGAAGATTCAGCGAAACTCGAGCAGTCGAAAGAACTCCGCAAGAAAAATGGCACATGCACATCGGATATCACCCATGTCTGTTCATCGAATTTTGACCGAAGAATTGAAGCTCAAGTCATGAAAGCCGCTGAAGCGACACGATTTGACAAAGAAAAAGCGAGCTTGCAGAAAAGTCCGCGCGCCTTTGCTGTTAAACCGATTCAAANAGTTGACAGCTGGCCTGGTCGTCTACAAGCTTGTATTGATGCAGAAGGAGGATATATTGAATAGCGTTTTGTTTTTTTTAAATTTATGTTAATGTTGTTTTGTTATAATAAAGTTTATATTGAGATTTTTGTTTTTACAACGTTATTTTGATACATCCTGTATATTTAAGTAAAGGAGCTGCTAGACGAAAGAGATATGGAACATGGATGCTTTGTTAGAAGATCACAAGCTGACAGTGGGTCAATAGTCCAGTGGATAGGAAGCGCACTCTCTAGAACGATAACATCAACCCCATTTTTGTACGTTCGATCCCCAGCGAAACCAACTTCTTTATTTTCCAGTGCAGAAAATAGAGATCGTGTGTTCTCACATGAAATATGGTAGGGACAGTACCAAATGAGGTGTGATATAACTTTGGGGGGGGGGACTTTTCGATCTACCAACTGTATAACAATTACCATCTCTTCATCACCGACAGAAAGCACCACATCTGCAAATAATCCATGATTCAATGTACACAAATGTCTTTGAACCAAAGACTTGTCACATTGCCAATAGTCATCAATTTCAGGAATTGATAAACTTGAGCCATGTTTTTCATCCTTATCCGAACTTTCAAAAATCTCAGGAATATCAATTTCACCATTTATGACAGCAGCTCTCAATGAAGGTAGAGTTTTGTGTAAAAATGGAAGAAGATTTGGTTGGGCTTGTGAATGTAAGACATTTTGTAGCCGTGTTACGAATTCTTCTGGTGATATAGGCTTCAATAAAACTTCTTGAACAAGTTCCATAACGGTTTTTTTAATTTTACGACGAGCATAATTTTTATTATTTGTAGACAGATGTAAAAGCGTCCGAAAGAAGCGAGCACATTTTTGGATCTCCATTTTCTCTGGATTGTTTTCGACATCTAAAAAGATTCCGTAAAACAGGCCATAAATCAGAGTCAATAGGATTTATTTTAGGCTCTTTGTGGCATAAATGTACAGGATAGCCCAAATGAACCCGACATCCTAAATGGAGCCATCGTTTTTAAGCAACAAACTTATCTGAAAAATAACCTCCAGGGGATAATTTTATACGAGGAATCGATTCCACTTATTTTCGAAGAATGAAAAATTTTGTCTGACCCTGATTCAGGTAAGATACGTTTCAATACATCGCACCCTTTTCTGGGTCAGGGAAGCTATTCAGGGACAAGGAAGATATTTTGGATTTTTATTTAAACATCTTCCGGGGTAATTTTATGCGAGGAATCGATACAACGCATTTTCGAAGTATGAAAACACTTCCTGATCATGACTCATACTATTTTCGCTTCAAAGAACTCAAACCCTCATGAAGGTATATGCGATATATTGAAGCGAAAATTATCTGAATCAGAGACAGACAAAATTTTTCATACTTCGAAAATAAGCGGAATCGATTCCTCGAGAGCACTACCACTGAGCCAAGTTCACGTTAAAACACTCAGAAGTCCATTTTTTTCAAAAAATGAGATTTTTTCAAAAAAATACAATTTTCTCGGGTTTTGAAAAAATCCCATTTTTTGAAAAAAATGGACTTCTGAGTGTTTTAACATGCACTTGGCTCAGTGGTAGTGCTCCAAGATTCGAGTCTAAGGGTCTAGGGTTCGAATCCCACCTGAGTCGATTTGATTTTGCAGGAATTAATATTTTACATAATTTACGTAAATTTACATGTAAACTTCGTAAATTGCACAACACTATTAAAAATGATAGTTTTATTTAGAATTGGGGTGTCGGGTTCATTTGGTTACGACAAATGAACTCGACACCCCCCTGTTTATGTTACGGCAAAATCTGTGCCGCTGGATGGATCAGATTTTTTTGGGCCCTGAATCAACTCAAAAACCATATTTTTTTAGGGTTTTTTTCAGAGAAACCTCAACAAATATGGTTTTTGGGTTGATTCAGGGCCAGGGAATCATTTCAAGATTTTTCAATGCGCGCATTCGATTTCTCGCACAGAAAAACTCCCTAGGGTCGTTTTTGAAAAAATTCTTAAAACATTTTTTCGCCTAAAATTTGCTCGAAAAATCGTAAAAATCCAGATTTTTGGGACATCCTATAGACAAATTAAAATTATACCTTCTTCATTTAATCGAGGGCGTTTATGAGGAATAGGTCCATCTTGACTAGCCATCATTAGTTTGATCCAAAAATTGGCAAGAGCAAGCTACTTGACTTTTTCCATATGGCAAAGGAAAATAAAACAAAAATTGAATTTTTTAACAAAACATGATAGTGATAAGAAAAAATCATAAATTTTGAAATATTCATTCTCATAATGACTTCACAAATCTAAAATAGTCGTTTTAATGTCTTCAAATTACAATAAAAAGTTTAACTCACGACATAGTCTGCTTCAATGATCGACAAAAAATGAGATCAATTTCTGAGAAAAAAAGCATTATTTTAAGTTTTTAAAGAAATAAAGTCTTTGAAGCAAATTAAAAATAATGTCGATAAAAAAGAAAAGTTGGCACTCTAAATGAGGGGGACCCAAAATAACGTGATTTTTTTCAAAACTAAAAATGATCCCTATAGAGGTCATTTTTTCGGGAAATCGATTGAGCTCATTCCCGCAACGTGAAAATGCTTTTCTGACACTGATTCAAGGAAGAGGGATATGTGTATTGAAACGAAAATGAGCTTAACTAGTAGACTGGAAGGCTGGCAAGCTAGTAGTCTAACTAGCTAGTAGAATGGTAAGCTAGTAGTCTAAAAGGCTGTAGGTTGGTAAGGTAGTAGGCTAACTAGTTAGCACGCTGGCAGATTGTATGCTGAAGAGTTAATATGTTGGCTAGCTAGTAGACTGGCAAGTTAGTAGGATGGTAGGCTGTACTCTCCAAAATCCATATGCACCGAATCAAGATCAGGGAAGAGTTTTCACGCTTCGGGAATGCACGCAATCGATTCTCCACCAGAAAAACTCCTAGAAAACCTGTTTTCCTGCGAAATTTTGTTCATTTTCGCTTCAGTACACATATTCCCTTACCTAAATTAGGGCCAGAAAAGCATTTTCACACCGCGGGAATGCGCGCAATCGATTCCCCGCATAAAACTATCCCTATAGAGATCATTTCTAGAGAAAATTTTTTTGCTTAAACAGAACAGAAATTCTGTTTCCTCCGAGCCTTAAGTACAACACCCCCTCCCTTCAAAATTTGGGGAGGGGGCTCAGAACTTTTTTGAAATGTTGACTACCCTTGTGCCCAAGTATGCGCGGGATCGAACCGGCGCCCTATGAGTGAAGGCCAAGTACTTTATCCAATCGGCCATGGACCAACCCCCCCCCCCAAAACCCTATGATATGGTACTCGTTTTGAAGCGATCGGCGAGATGAGTTGATTGGTGAAATTTTTTTAAATTTTGGCCCTTGCCTGCATCTTTTTCCTCTGTGGTGCGCCTTGGACTATGGAAGGACGAATGCTAGAAATATCGACTTTAATATTTATAATTTCAATGATCAAGAACGCTTATTTTAATGCTTTTTATATACACAAATTATGTTGAATAAATAGAATAAAAATTTTTTGTCTGAAATTATTATTTGTTTAAGGTCCAAGTCATCGTTTTATTATGATGCATAGACCTGTTCGTTGACACTGCTCACTATTTTTTTATTAATTTTTTAATTTTCGGCAAAATGAAGGCTCTTATTACTAAAAGCCCTAGTGAAACTAGTAGTCCCGATGACCAAAAAATTGGACCACCTCTTCCAAGCTTCCTCTCATCGCCTCCTCGTTGGCCACCACCACCAAAGCTACAATTTGGAAGCAACTCGCCGCCTTTTGGGCTTCCGCCTTTTCCGAATGGGTCGACGCCTAATCTAGAAAACAAATTTCCGATGTCTTCTATAGAAAACTCAACATCTGATAGTATTCCTCCTACATCTGCGCTAGAAAAATTCTCACTACAGGCGCCAGGAAAAATTTCGCCTCCATTAACTACTGAATGTGTTCCGACTCCGTCAATTAAAAAAATTTTTTCACCGTTTGGCCTTCCACCACTTCCAGAAGCAAAATTGACAACCACCACCGCTTCTGAAAATCCAGGTTTTGGAGAAGCTTCTGGAATTTCCCCAAAAGCTGAACTGTCACCGCAAAAATCAATATTTCCATCACCAAAAAGTGGTTTCCCATCACCACCGCATCTACCCAAACTTCGCTCTCCATCTGACTTATTACCACCTCCGCCAAATGTAAGTTTTAAACTACCACCGGTGCCATCACCGCCGTCATTGCCAACCTTAAAACCACCGCCGCCACCAACTGTCACCATTATAAACAATATTAATCTACCGCCAATACCAAATGAAATTCTACCACAACGAGCTGGAGGATCATTTTTGGGCAAATTTTTCTTCTTTTTTATAAGATGTTAGTTTTTATTTTTAAGCTTAATGATTTCCGAATTTTTAGGCGTACGACCCCAACATAATCAGGATAATCATGACAAGTGACTTCATTCTTTTCTGGAAATTTGCCAATTCTTTCACACCACAATCTTTTCAACAAATTTCGCTACTATGGCCACCTCTTGTTTGAGACTGGTTCAAGTTTTCGAGACATCGTCTCTTAAAGGGGGTGCGTTTTGCGACCATTTGGGAGAAAACTTTTTTTTGTTGTAAAAATGACCCTATTGGAGGTAAAATCATTCGGAAAATCGATTGCGCGCATTCCCGGAGCTTGAAAATGCTTCCTTGACCCTAATTCAGGGAAATAGATGTATGTATTGAAGCGAAAATCGAAAAATTTTCAAATTTATCTCTCAAAATCATATTTCTGGGGATAATTTCATGCGGAGAATCGATTGCGCGCATTCCCGAAACTTGAAAACGCTTTCCTGACCCTGATTCAAGGAAATTAGCACATGTTGGATTTTCGCTTCAATACACACTCTTATTTCCCTAAATCAGGGTCAAGGAAGCGTTTTCAAGCTTCGGGAATACGTGCAATCGATTTCCCACAAGAAATTACCTTCAGAAATATGATGTTGAGGGAGAAGTTTGAAAATTTTTCGATTATCGCTTCAATACACACATCTATTTCCCTGAATCAGGATCAAGGAAGCATTTTCACGCTTCGGGAATGAGCACAATCGATTTTCGCATGATCTTACCCCCAATAGGGTCATTTTTAAGAATAAAATTTTTTATCCAAATGGTCGCAAAATGCAACCCCCTCCTTTAAGGGTTTGGGAAATCGCGCAATCGATTCTCTGCATAAACTTACCCCTAAAAACATAAAATTACTCTTGGAAGAATAAATTTTCGGATCCCAAAAAATCACTCATTTGCGCGCATTCCCGAACCCTGAAAACGCATGGTGAAGTGGCAAGCGTCATTCAAATGGTAGTGTTGGAAATCGCAATCTTCGAAATCGAAATTTCGATTTTCAAATTTCGCGAAATCGAAATTGGGGTCTAAATTTGAAATTTTTGTTCAGTTTTCAACAAAAATTGCAATAAGCGAGAACACTATAGTCAATTGCCACTTCACCATGGATAATGATTTTTTCTCTTGACATGAAATGCCCTATATTTTAAAAACAGTTTATTGTTTTTTTGCTGAGATAAAAATTGATGAATAGTATGTAAAGCAATATGTACAGGGTGATTAAAAAAAGAGAATTTTGCAAATTTTTTTATGAATTTGGAACCCGAAAATTTTTTCTAAAAATGACCCATATAGGGGTTTCTCTATGCGGGAAATCGATTGCGTGCATTTCCGAAGAGTGGAAATGCTTCCCTGACCCTGATTCAGTGAAAAAATTGAGAAAAATGACCATTTTTGCTCCACAAACTCACTGAATCAGGATTAGGGAAGCATTTTCACCCTCGAGAATGCGTGCAATCGATTCCCCGCATCGAAAAACCCTTATATGGGTCATTTTTAGAAAAAACTTTTTGAGTTCCAAATTCATGAAAAAATTTCGCAAAATTCTCTTTTTTTAATCACCCTGTACAGCAAGAGTTCGTCAAAAATTAGCTCGAATTTTAAAAGATCATGTTAATAATAGTTGTATTTGGTTTGTTGATAGACGTCAAGTTTCATTTCTCATATTTTTTCATTTTGTACTATTTTGGATTCGAGATGTCTGAACACCAAGAACTTTTCCATTTAAGAATTTTAAATGGGGCAAAAAATTATGATAACTCTGTTGCTTTGGTAGGACACTTAAAGGGGAGAGATACACGCTCAGTACGCTTTTCGAAAAAAATTTCTCTCCAAATTGGCTGGTTTTTGGTACTTGGGAGTTGTCGGGCACGAGAAATCGATTGGCGCAAGTCTCGAGTCCCGAAAAAATTTTCGTTACCCCCTATCGGGGGTACTCCATGTTCGAAAACTCCCAAGTACCAAAAATCAGCGAATTTGGAGCCAAAATAAAAAAGTTGAAAAAATTGATTTTTTAACATGGGGTACTTCGATAGGGATCATGAAAATTTTTTCGGAACTCGGGACTTGCGCCAAACGATTTCTCGTATCCAAAAACCTTCAAGTACAAAACATTAGCTAATTTGGAGAAAAAATTTTTCGAGAAGCGTACTGGGCGTGCACTCCCTTTAAATTGTTGAAAACTTCTTACACTTTCCCTGATTTTCCAGATCGAAGCCGAAACTGGAGAAACTCTAACTTTTTCTGACTTATGTCGAAAAAGTTATCAGCTAGCTGAATATTTTCGAAAAAATTTTGATCCAAAAATTGGCGAAGTTTTTATATGTTTTATGCCAAATGATATCCATTATCCGATTATTTTCTTGGCTGGAGCTATTTTAGGCTGTTCTCTAACGGGGATTAGTCCCGAATGTACAGATGGTGAGAATTTTATAGGAGATCAAACGGACGGGCGATGAATGCGCAGGGTGGCCCAAAAATAAGATTTTTGCGATTTTTTTCAATTTTCACCAAAATATAGAGTTTTTTTCGACCCGAATTTTTTTCAAAAATCCTAAAAATGACTTTTATAGGGATAATTTTGTGCGGGTAATCGATTGAGATCATTCCCGAAGCTTGAAAATGCTTCCCAGATCCTAATTCAGGAAAGTAAGTGTGTATATAAAAGCTAAAAATACAAATTTACACACCTACTTTCGTGAATCATTATCTGGGAAGCATTTGCAAGCTTCGGAAAGGCGCTCAATCGATTTCCCGCATAAAATTACCCCTATATGGGTCATTTTTAGGATTTTTGAAAAAGTTTTCGGATCGAAAAAAATGAAAAAATCGCCAAATCCCGGTTTTTTTCGAATACCCTGTAGTATTTATAATTTTAGAAGAGCTTCAAAGATATGTAACTCAAACTCGATCCAGTTTCATTTTTACCACTTCGGAGTTGGTGGATGTTGTCTCAAAAATTGACATAGCAAATAAGGTTATTTGGACATTTTTTGAAAACTTGTGCTGTTCCTCTTCCCTCCCCTTCCCCGCTCCTTGTGCTGTTCCTCCTCCTCCCCCGCCACTTGTGCTGTTTCTCCTCCTTCCCCCAGAACCATAGATTTGCCAAAAATCTTTTTTTGATAAATCTACGAAAGGGGATAGCATATAACTCGTTTTTTTAATTTTTGAAAATGAGTTTTAGGTTCATATTTTCGTCATAGACAAACAAGAAAACCAGCTAGGGATCGATTTAGAAGCAGCCATAAAAGATATTAAACCTGATTTTAATTTACATGAAACAATATCCTTAAGTCAAGAAGATGTGTTACTAACACCTTTAAGTAGTGGGACTACAGGTGCTCCAAAATGTGTTATGTTAACTCATAGAAATTTTAATGCTGCGACGGATATTTTAAAGAGGTAAGGAGCTTTTTTGCAACAGCAAAAAATTGAGGAACACATAGACATATAAATATAGTTGTTTTTGCGCTAGACTCAAAATTTTGCAAGCTCATAGTCAAGTGGTTAGGACGTTACACGCCCGCACTGAAGAAATAGGTTCGATTCTGCTTAGAGCGATTTTTTTGCATAACATTTTGCATATGGGTATTTTTATGTTAGGAACACGATGGTGATATTATTTTTTTCTTAAAAATTAGTAAAAAGAACATTTGGCAAAAAATACCGAAAAATCTTTAAAAAGACAAAATTAGCATAAAAAATTATAAAAAATAATTTTTACTATTTTTTATGGAAAAATAATATCACAACCGTCTTCTTCGTATAAAATACCCATATGAAAAAATTTTAATCAATTTTGAAAAATGGAAAAAGAAATCGTTCCGAGCGGGATCGAACTCGCCCCTTCAGTGTAGTCGTTTGGCATTCTAGCCACTTGACTATGCAAAAATTTTGCACATGTGTGAAAAAGTACTATATCAAGCGGCATTTTTTAAATCTAGCTTAAAACAGTCTAAAAATTATTATTTAGTGAAATTTTTGACAACTTGTCATCAGATGGTGGTAGACGGACTACAATTGCTGTGCTACCATTTTATCATGGTTCAGGATTTTGGGCTTTGTGCTATTGCCTGCTAGAAGGGCATAATAGTGTTATTATGAAAAATTTTCAAGCACCTCTAATGTTGAGTTGTATCGAAGACTACAAAGTGGGTTATAGAAAACCTAAGTCCATTTTTTAATGCAATTTTCTTTTTTTCAGGTCGATACCCTAAACATAGTGCCATCGATTGTAAACTTTTTGTTGAAAAATGATGCACAGCTTAAAGAATTCGACTTAACTTCAATCAAAACTGTTTTATGCGGAAGTGCTCCGATCGGAAAAGATCTCATCAAAACATTCTTAGCCAAATTTTCTCATGTGGAAAAGTTTTTGCAAGGTATACAAACAACTAGATTTTACGCATCGAAAAAATATTAAAAAATTAAAAAGAACGAAAGATTTCCCTGTGTGGAAAATAGGTTGGGTCTTCGCTCTTTGGTGGAACAATAGAATCGGTTGGTAGCTGGTTGCTTGATAGCTTTGATAGCGTTGTGAAGTTGATTAGACTTCGAATACTCAAGTGCAAGGGTCGGCCCCTAAATGAGTCAAGTTAATAAGGCTTAAACACGTATAAACTTGCACAAATGTCGGGGCGCAAATGTCGTTGTACAATTATAGAGCGCAAATGTCAGGGCGCAACTGTGAAAGTGCAAATGCCAGATGCATACAGCAGGGGTATCCAACGACGTTTATCGACGCTGTCGACGTTTAGATGAACGACGTTACAAACGTCGGGACGTTTGTAACGTTTGAAACGTCCTGACGTATCAACGTTTAAAACGTCCAAGTCTAAAAAGTAGACGCAGTGGTGTCCAACAACGCCGACGTTTATCACAAACGTCGACGTGACGTTTAAATTTTTGAATAGCGACGTTTCAAACGTCGACATTACCGACGTTTAAAACGTCCGACGTTCAAAACGTCGATATTGCCGACGTTTGAAACGTCGCTCATTCAAAAATTTAAACGTCACGTCGACGTTGTTGGACACCGCTGCATATGAGGGCATAAAAGTCCTCCATTCCCAAAAATTGAGGTAACATACGAAATAAAGACGAAATTGATTTCCTGGATACTCATAAATTTCAGTTGCAGGTTATGGAATGACAGAAGTGGTAATTTTAAGCCATATCACCCCGCTGAACTCAATGCTTGATGATGAAAAACATCTTGGAAGTTGTGGAAAACTTCTACCCGGATTTGAAGCCAGGGTAAAAAAGTTTAACCCCTTAAGTTTCAAAAAATTTTAGATAGTAGACGATGAATCTGGAGTAGAATGCAACGAACCTGGCATGAGAGGAGAACTATGGTTAAAATCGGACTGTGTTATGAAAGGTTATTTATATGATGAAATTCAAACAGCCGAGGCTATCGATCAAGATGGTTGGTATCATACCGGTAAAGGTTTAAAATTTTGAAAAAATTTTATACCATCGGATTCAGCATAAAAAATTACACAAGTGCAAAAATTTTCATCAAATTTGGATAAGTTTGGGCTGAAAAAATGAGAGTCATAGAGCAAAGTCTGTACATTTTCTAGCTCATAGATGAATTTGCGAGTGGTTCATTCGCTGGGCGTCGTGGCGGGCGCCTGTAAGCCAGCTCCTAGGCAGCAGTGCAGTTGGATCGGTTGAGTTGGGGGCCCACTTCCAGTGGTCTCTCTGCGTCGACGTTCGGTCCAGTCCAAGCGGTGTGTCGCTAGGGGGGTCTCTTGGAGGAGAGACATTCCCGGGTGCACGATGAGAGACGCAACGGCTCAGGCCCGAAAGGGAGCAGGCAAAAGTCTCCGCACATCGACAGTGGACGGACAGCCGGACAGAGTAGAGGGCCATTGGAAGCCTCGGCAATACACTGAGACTCCTGTACACCTTTTTGAATTTAAAAAAAAATTTGCTGGCCTTCGATAGATAGACACCTAATATACTTTTTAGGTGATGTTGTTTATTTTGACCAAGATGGCTATTATTATGTCGTTGATCGAGTAAAAGATCTCATCAAAGTCAATGGACTTCAAGTATCACCAGTTGAGCTAGTAAGAAAATTTTAAATATTTACATTTTCCAAAAAATTTTAGGAACGAGTTATTTTAACTCACCCGAAAATTTCCGACGCAGCTGTCGTCGGAGTTCCGGATCCAGAGCGAGGAGAAGTTCCTAGAGCCTATATTATACTTCATCTTGATTCAGGCGACGAACATGGAACAATTATTGAGGAGATTCGAAAGTTTGTTCATGGTGAGAAAAAATATTTTTTGAGTTTGTTCAAATTTGTACTCCTCTCAAAATTGAACTCAGCAAAAAATAAAAGGAACCATAAGTAAATTGTATTTTTATGCAATAAAAAAGCTTGGGCTTAGGTTTAGGCTTGGGTTTAGGCTTAGGTTTGGGCTTAGGTTTGGGCTTAGGTTTGGGCTTAGGCTTGGGCTTAGGCTTAGGCTTAGACTTGGGCTTAGGCTTGGACTTAGACCTGAGCTTAGGCTTTGGTTAGGCTTTGGCTTAAGCTTAGGCTTGGGCTTAGACTTCGGCTTATTTTTGCTAGAAAAAACTTTAAAATACATAAGCATCATTTTTTAGATAGAATAGCTCCATATAAGCAACTCCGTGGCGGAATTTATGTGGTTGATGAACTTCCACGATCTCCAAGTGGTAAAATTTTAAGACGTGAGCTAAAGAAATTAGTCGAGCTAACAGCGGAAACAATTTTATAGAGCTTTGTACAGCCGTCAGATGTTTTAAAATTTTCTATGTGTTTTAATTTCTATCTGTTGTGAAAAAAATTTTATACCCTAATGAAAAAATAAATTAAAATAATGAAAAATAAATTAAAATTTTATAAAATTTGAGCAAATAAATTTATCCGCATACCAATGGCTTGACTGAATTTTTCTCGGATTTTTTATGCATGCTTTCAAGGACTTTGACGAAAATTGCTATTACAGCAAAACCAGTCACATATGCAACCATTTTGAGAAAGTTCGAATACTTTTTCTGTTGCTCCTGTGCCATAATCTGAAAAATTAGGCTTAGACTTGGGTTTGGGCTTGAGCTTAGGCTTGGGCTTAGGCTTAGGCTTAGGATTAGACTTAGACTTGGGCTTGGGCATAGACTTGGGCTTAGGCTTGGGCTTAGGCTTAGGTTTAGGCTTGGGCTTAGACCTGCTTGCTTGTCTGTTATGTACATTATACTAAACGATAATGAAGAACATGTGCTCAACATTCAAAAAATACCTCAAAAATAGCCAAAAACAAGAACATGGAAATCGAAAAGCAATGCAGCGCCGTATTAAATAAGCTCTGATCATAATGTTCAATAAATTGATATCGCTGGATCAAATAAGTTATCAATGCACTCAAAGGTGTCGCCACAGACAGTAAAACCAAGGATAGCAAAAATGACTTAAAAGAGGCATGAAATCTACGGCATAGAGTAACACCAGCATTCCACATCAACATACTTTTATGTATCACAATAATGAAGAACATGTGCACCACGCTTACAGGGTTCCACTAAATTTTGATTTTTTATGTTGAAATATTCTATGATACAGGAACAAGTTGCGCAAAACTTTTTTTGGTTCGATAAAAACAAAATGTCGACGTCCGGAGATCGAACCTTCCCCCGTCAAGATGAATTTTGCGCTACTTGCTCCTACACCATGGATAATTTTTTTGCATCATTACCTCTATACCCAGCACAAGTCCTTCTAAAAATGAATGAAATAAAAAAGTTGAAATAACCAAAGTAATTTGAAGCGTCCTTTCCACCTTCTTATACTTTTTCGCTTTACTTTGACCTAAGAAAAAAATTTTTTATTGGATGCGACTTTTTTGATCTTACTTTTACCCTCTTGAATAGTAGCACTTTGAAAAAAAGTGGTAGCTTCGTTAAATTCGGTGTCCAAAGAAGGTACTTTCAAGCTTGACGCAAAATGCTTTGCCATCTTTCTTGGATTGGTTATATTAGAAGAGGTAGATCCAATAGAATGGGATTCTTCTAGGACAATTTTGGGGACATGGTTGAACATGTCATGTGTACTAAAAGTTAACATGGATGTTGCCGGAAACTCGAAATTTTAAAAACGAATAATGCCATTAGACTCGGCTCAACGCGACGAGTAAAACTAGGTATATATTGTATCAAGACGCGATGGAGTCACATGGCCGAGTGGTTAGTGTGACAGGATTTTACTAATAGGTCGTGGGTTCGAATCCGGGTTTTGAAAAGTTTTCCATTTTTCACGAAATTTTTTGCATATGCCTATTTTTGGCCGTTGATCATTTTCCTGTTAATATTTTTTTGTTGCAAAAACTGGGGGATTGAACATGCGCCATACATAATAAACCGCTTATATGTGAAACAATATTAACAGGAAAATGATCTACGACCAAAAATAATCATATGCAAAAGTTTTTATGAAAATTGGGAAACTTTAATTTCGGGCCGGGCTTCGAACCCTCAACCTATAAGTGTTATCCTGTCATATTAGCCATTCGGCCATGTGATTTATTAGCTTTGCTGTACAATATATACTTCGTTTTTTTCACTTGTCTCGTTGAGTTCAGTCGAATGGCATTATTCGTTTTTAAAATTTCGAGTTTCCTTTAATTTTTGACAAAAAAACCGCCATGTTGCCACTACACCATGGGTACTGAGTTTTTTGTTGCCCAATAATTGCTTACGCATCATGAATATACTCGGTCGTTTCGTCTTTAATATCTTCGTTGGTTCGAGATAAATCGTGTGGATCAAAATTGAAATTCATAATAGTCCTAAAAATCAATCCTGCTTTCCATCAAATTTTTGAAGACGATTCAAAACATTGTGATCATGGCCGAATGGCTATCGTGTTAGTCTAAAATCGAGTTGCCCAAGAGTTCGAATTCTTGCCAAAAAATTTTGACTTTTCGCTTCAATACACAGGCCTTTCCTGAATCAGGGAAGTGTTTTTGTGCTTCGAAAATTTCAAATTCAGATTCCCCCGCATCTTTTTACCCCTATAGAGGTAATTTCCAGAAAAAATTTTTGAAAATTTCTTCACGTGGGTGGCCCTCCATATTGTGTAGTAGCTCCAAAATTTTTTTGGCAAGAATTCGAACTTGGGCAACTCGATTTTAATGACTAACACGCTAGCCATTCGGCCATGTGTAATCGAGCCGTACATTTTCCTTTTAGGTGGTCCACCTGGTTCACAAGATATTGAACTAATTGAAAAAGCACTAGAAACAAGCTCGTCAATTAGAAACATCAATAAAAATCCAACGCCAACAAGCATTTTTACCCACGGATAATGATCTTCGTTTTCGAAATTTTTGTGAAATTGCTTTCTAAAATAAATTATACAGGGTGCTAAAAAAATGTCGATCGATTCATCTCGCTGAGAGCTTCAAAACGAGTACCATATCATGTGGTTTTGGGTTTGTCCATGGCCAAGTGGCTAACGTATTCAGCCTTCATTCATAGGGCGCAGGTTCGATTCCGCTCCCAAACGTCATTTTTTGACAAAATTTATTAAAAAAATTTTTATAAGGGGAACAAGATGGCCTATTACTTTTCCATGAAAACTTTTGGAAAAAAGTTTTAAATTTTTTTATAATTTTTTAGATTTTTTCCAAAAGTTTTCATCGAAACATAATAGTGCCATCGTGTTTCTCGTGGATATGCAAAAATTTTCATGAATTTTGACAACAAAATAAAAAATGACTTTTGGGCGCGGGATCGAACCCGCTACCTATAAGTGAAGGCCGAGCACGTTAGCCAATCGGCCATGAGAAAACCCCCAAAACCTCATGATATGGTACTCGTTTTGAAACGCTTGGCGAGCTGAGTCGATTGGCGACATTTTTTAAATTTCGATCCTTGCCTGAGTCTTTTCGGTATTTTGGTACGCCCATCTTTTCCCTGATTTAGGGAAGATGTGTGTATTGAAGCGAAAATAGGCAATTCAAGGAAGCGTTTTCGATGCGCGCAATAGATTTCTCGCATAGAAATCTCCCATAATTTTATTTTGGTGAAAATTAAAAAAATTTTTAAAAATAGCAAAAAGTTTTCTGTAGGTGGTGGAAGTCGAACCCACGACGCTTTGATGCAGAGAGCGACAACACAACCACTGCACTATCGATGATTCTAAAGTGCCATTTCAAGACATCTGTAAAAACTTTTGCCCTCTTCTATTATTTTAGGCTTGCAAAATTTACTCGGTGTCATCCCAAATATCAAGAATACATAGGCCAAAAATAATGCCACCAGCAAAACAATTGAGCAATGAAACAAAGATTTCCGACTTTTCCAATGGTTTCTCGTCATCTGTATGGTGGCAATGCTTGTTGAACTAAATTTATTAGTCTTTTAAAAAGTTGTTTCCAATCTTTTTCACTTATAGAGTATCCCCCGACAAGTTGAAAGTTCATCCCCAGGCTACATGAGCAAGTGGCGCAAAAAAACTATCATAATTTCAAAAAATTTCTTTACAAAAAATGGAGCAAAAGATTCTTGCTCAATTTTTTGCAAAACAATACTTTGAAAATCAAAAATTTTACCCTAGTGGGAATCGAACCTGCGGACCCAATATTGCTTAACTTGGCAGATCGGCAGGATTTATACTTCCGTCGCGACGCTTCGCAGAGCAATTACGTTTATAGTGCGAACAATTTTTCCAATGTCGTTTATAGTTACTGTCGCGCGACAGCCTGTGACGTCGCAAGTGCTGACCACGTGACACAAGGCCGAGTAGCAAAAAATTTGGCTCCAAGCGGGATTCGAACCCGTGACCTTGTGACTAAAAAGCCGCTGCTTTATCACTGAACCACCGAGGCTTGTTGATTGAGAAACATCTTTTCAAACCAAGTACTATTGTG
>OZJO01000663.1:0-15810 GCA_900406225.1 Acrobeloides nanus | reverse complement strand
TCTGTATGGTGGCAATGCTTGTTGAACTAAATTTATTAGTCTTTTAAAAAGTTGTTTCCAATCTTTTTCACTTATAGGGTATCTCCCGACAAGTTGAAAGTTCATCCCCAGGTTTTTCAATTTTTTCGATTTTTTTCAATTTCTATCTAATTTTTCGTTTTTTTTCAAATAAATCGATTTTTTCAATTTTTTTCGAATTTTTTAATTTTTAAATTTGTTCTCAATCTTTTTCACTTATAGAGTATCCCCCGACAAGTTGAAAGTTCATCCCCAGGCTACAGGAGCAAGTGGCGCAAAAAAAACTATCATAATTTCAAAAAATTTCTTTAAAAAATGGAGCAAAAGATTCTTGCTCAATTTTTTGAAAAAAATACTTTGAAAATCAAAAATTTTACCCCTATGGAATCAAACCTGCGGACCCAATGTTGCTTAACCTGGCAGATCGGAGGCAGGATTTATACTTCCATCGCGACGCTTCGCAGAGCAATTACGTTTATAGTGAAAACAATTTTTCCAATGTCGTTTATAGTTACTGTCGCGCGACAGCCTGCGACATCGCAAGTGCTGACCACGTGACACAAGGCCGAGTAGCAAAAAATTTGGCTCCAAGCGGGATTCGAACCCGCGACCTTGTGACCAAAAAGCCGCTGCTTTATCACTGAACCACCGAGGCTTGTTGATTGAGAAACATCTTTTCAAACCAAGTACTATTGTGCGACAGACTATAAACGCCAACTTGCGACGCGTCGCGCGACACAACAAAACACTGTCGCGCGATAGACTATAAACGCCAACTCTGACGTGACGGAAGTATAAATGGTGCTGGACGGTTAGTGCCTTGGACCACTTCCCCATTCAAACTTTTTTGAATATGAGCGTAAACGGACTATAGTCAAAATTTTTGTTTTGTTGCATACAATATTACTTTTGCGCTACTTGCTCCTGCGAGTTTTTCTCATGGCTGGAAATGACTATAGTCCGTTTCCACCCATGATTCAAAAAGTCCGCATGGGGAAGTGGTCCAAGGCGCTAACCGTCCGATCTGGCGAGTTAAGCAACGTTGGGCCCGTAGGTTCAATATAAATAAAAAAATTCTAAACTCGAATACTTACAAAGTATGGCAGAAATCCATAAATAACCGACACCAAAAAGATACCAATTATAGCACATATCAATAATGGATTAGTCACTTGTTCACAATCTGTATTCTAAGAAACAAATTTTTGAGTCAAAAAATTCATAAAATCCACACAAAAAACTAACCATCTGATAATGGGCAAGAATGAGATTGGCAATACATGAGCAAATGCTCAAGAGAATAAGTATTGAGGCAATAATAAAATTGACTTCCATGACCACTGAAAATTGTATTACAAAAATTTTGCCGGATTTTGGCGATTTTTTAACATTTTTCAAGTTTTTTAAAATTTGTCCAAAAATAACGGTATAGAATTTTTCTATGCGAGAAATCGGGTGCGTTCCTAAGTTGAACCGTACTGATCACTGTCAACCGTACGGCTCGGTTTTTTGCTCCATCCTGTATAAGTCCAAGAAATTTGTTTAATGCCTAAAAAAAGAGAACTTTCAGTGTCTCTATTTTTCTTTCTTTTTATTGTGAATTTGAACAAAATAGCAAAAAATTTTCATAGGAGTTTTGATGCAAAAATTTAATTTTGAAATATCAACACTGTCAACAAAAACAACAAGTTAGCTATAAGTCGGTTTATAAATCACTGATAAATCTCTGACCGATGCAAGCAGGCAGAAGAGAAATTTTGTTTGCGCATACTTCCGACGAATGCTTGTGTTATATAATAGTGTTTGGATTGCTTGCACTTATGTGTGTGTAGCATCGTGTTAGACATTTCAAAAAAGTCGAATAAAAAGAGAACTAACTTAAATGGATTTTGAAGAAAAATGGCATAAATTGAAAATCAAAAAAAGTTCATTTTGAAAAATAACAATTTTAATCAAAAAATTTTATTGTTACAACAATTTCATTTACTTCGTGTTTTTGTGCAATTTCTAGATCAAAATTAGTTATAGTCTGTTTCAAAAAGAGATATTATCGAAACTTTCCAACCTCAGTTTCAAGCGATCCCATCCGATCTGGCAAGTTAAGCAACGTTGGGCCCGTCGGGTGCGATTCCCGGACCTAATTTTAGCGATTCAAAAAAAGTTGTTAAAGCAAACCCCCCTTAAAATTACATGAAAAAAACTGTCCTATTATTATTTTTCGATTTTGAGAGATTTTTTAATTTTGGCCCACTGCGGGGCATCTGCCCCTATCCCCTTGCCTACGTTACTGGGGGTACTTCTCTTGGAAAGGGGGTATAATTGCACGTTACGTTAATGGTCTTTTATACCTTTGTGTAATTCTTCATATGTTGCTTCTTCGTCGGATGAACAAATCAGTAAATTTTTAACTTTGCGTGCTGCGGAACCAAGTTTTTTGAGCAACTTTTTGCCATCTTTTTTCACATCTGTATTGTGTTCTACAGGTTCATTGGGTCCCATGGTTTCACGAGGTTGAATAGGTTCACAAATTTTTAAAGTCTTTCCTTGTATATCATAAGGAGAAAAAGGATATACAAATGGATATAGATACATAGTTCTAAAATGTTTGCTAAAAAATAATTTATTAATAACAGTTTGACAAACGCGAACTCTATACGATCCATTTCCCCTATGCCCTGAGAGAAGGGGCATGTGGCGTAATTAGGTGGTCCTCTCCAGCCTGGTGGTTACTCTTCCATTCCATGGGTAGTGATACGAAGAAATCGTGATTTCGAAATTTCGACTCCAAGGTTTAAGATTTCGAAAAATCGAAATCAAAAGTTCGATAAAATCGAAGAGAATATCAAAAAAACTTCAGGGTTCCCCTTTATGTTTTTACCCAACATTTTTGAAATTTTTTTTTGAAAATCATAATGGTCCCACATTATGATTTTTTGCCAAAAATTTATTATTTTCACTAAAAATGTTCAAAATTGTCAATTTTTCATCAAAATTCATCATTTTTCGCCAAAAATCGTCATTTTGAGATCATTGTCAGCTTAAAAATGGCAATTTCCTATGAAATTTCGAAATGTCGGCAACGATTTCGTTTCGATTTCGACCCCCCAAATTTCGATTTCGACCTTTCCGATTTCGACGTATCACTATCCAAGGGTCTGGTTATGCCATGGATAAGTTCCAGCACAAAAATCTACACCTACTTGATCCACAGATGAACACAATCCCCGTCCCTCTAACAATACGAGTACCTATCTAGCCCAAGTTTGGCCTTTAAATGTATACGTTATTTTCAAATGAAGGTGGTACCATATTGTTTGTCATCCAATATTTTTCTCATTAAAATACAATAACAAGTCTACAGGAAGTCATTTTTGGAGGATTTACATATATTCGGAATTAAGAGTCAGGACAATAATCTCCTTAATCTACAGAGTGACTAATGAAACGTCCGCACTTAAAAAATAAGTTTATTTGTATTCAAAACACAACAAAGAACAATTTAAAACAATGAGATTTATTCAAAATATCCTCCATTTGCTGCAATGCAGGCCTCTAAGCGCTTCGGGAAATCATCGACTGTCTTGACCAGAGTCTCCAAATTGATTTCTTTTCATGCCTTCTTTATTCGGTTGTCATTGCTTCCGGTTTCATCAAAACGTTTTATAGCCTTCCTTACAGTTGATTCATCTATGCCAAGAAGTCTCCCAATTTCTCGTTTTCCAGTTCCGCGTTTATGCATTCGAATAATAGCTGCTCTGAATTCCTTCATTCTTGCTGTAAAAATAAATTTTATATAAAAATTCGGTACTATAATTGCAAAAAAGCAAAAAAGTTTGAGTGCGGACGTTTCATTAGTCACCCTGTACATATTTACAATAAAACAACGAACAACTTGTAGATAACAGATTTTATTACGGAGAGCAAAGCATAAAATTCAGGAAGTGGAATGGCGGTATTTTTCTCGGGCTCTGAGGACGGTTAAGGTACGGAGTAGATCTCGAGCAAGTTTTTGCTTCATTTCCGGGGTGAGATGGTCTTCTGATTGGAAAGTGCTAAAAATATGAAATTTTATAAAAAATTTAAAAATCGTCAAATTCTTACAAAAAAGTAAAAAACTCAAAAATCACTAGGGCTGCGCGCGGGGCGGGATTCCCCCCCCCCCGCACCATTTTTAAGAAAAAAACCCCGCCCCGCAATCCCGCACGCACATTTTTGAAAATCCCGCAAATTGAATAACCCCGTAATGTCTTTTTTCGGGGTTATTTAAAAAAAATCGAAATTTGGATCGGAGATCAGAGGGGAAGATAGCATAAAAGGAGAGGTGATTCAAGAGCAGGATCCCGTTGGACCCCCAGGCTGATCGTGAACTCAGTCAGGGAAGCGAAACTCTTGGAATTTTTACTACCCCACTCCTCAAAAAACGCCTATATACCTATTTTCGTTCTCCAATTGTTGTTCTATATTCGGCATTGAATCAGAATCGGGTGAAAAATTATTAGAGTTAATCCCTTCTCCACATAGACTTTGTGACGTTTGTAAAGTCAAAAAATCCGTACAATGATTGTAACGAATTGAAAAATTTTCCTGCATAGTTTAATAAAAAATAGATAGTAGTCAAAAATAGGTTTTGAAAGAGCCTAAAAATTTGAATTTAAAATCCTACTACATTAAACATGCTATGTGTGTCTGTCTGTTTGTGCTATCTCCGTTACCTTAATCCAATTTCGTCACGGCCTATACCAATCGATAGAGCTCAATAAGAGAAGAAAAATGACACCAAAATCATGGGGGTACCCTTCAAGGAAGCTTTTTTAGCCCTATATCATGTTTAAACGAAAGATGATAATGTAATTTTAGAATGTGTAAAAGATTACCCTCATGGCCGAGTGGCTAAGACTCAAATTGTTTGCAGGTTCGATTCCCAACAGAGACCGGATGTTTTTGCCTCTGCCAAAAAAATTAGAAACACATATAGTCAGAGCGAGACCGAGCTGTACTCGATGGCGAGGCCGAACTCAGTAGTACGAGTAATAAATACAACTTCTTTTCTCCTACGGGCGCGAAGCGCTCGGTCCCCCAGTTTATAAGATTCAACAATGTTTTTCGTGCAAAAATGGGACTCAAAAATAGGAAGAAAAGAGTTTGGAGTTTTCGGAGGTTTAAAAAACGAAAAACACACGTGTATGACATTTTTTGAAATATCCAAATTTTGAGCACGAAAAAAACCACCACGTCAATTCCACACCCCAAAAATGAATCTACCCTAGTCGCTCCTTGATTTTTTAAATTGACAAAAAATCAAGACCTCATGTATCGTAGAAATTTAGCACATCATAAAAATGTAAACCACTTTTTAAAAAGCCGAACAATATAGGATTATCATCTCAGCGGAAGATAAGCTTATAATACCCGGCCCATTAAAAACCTTATCAACCCGCTTCTCTGCCGTGCTCACACACTTATATATTGTGTGTGAGCTGCTCGGCACAGCCCACACACACCCCTATATAACGTTTGAAACGTAAAAATAGACAATAAGATTAGAAATTAGACAAAGAAAGAGGCTTTTAAGTGGGTACAGGTGGGCACAAAAAAGATTTATAGTCATGAGTTGGGTTGTAAACATTGTAAACAAAAAAGATCGTGTTTTTGAAGAAAAAAGTGGAAAACAAATTGATAACAGTACAAATATAGGTCTGCTGTAAACATAAACAAAAAAAATCGTGTTTTTGAAGAAAAAGTGGAAAGCGAAAAATGTTCCTCATGTAAAGTTAGGGGGTAGGTGGGGGTTCTAGGGGGAGGAATGGAGGTCAGTATTATTCGAAAAATTGCTATAACTTTAACAGGTTAACGTTTCAGACCTCCATTCCTCCCCCTAGAACCCCCACCTAACCCCTAACTTTACGTGAGGAACATTTTTCGCGTTGACGAGAAATTCTGAAAAATTTCTGTTTGAAAGTTATGACCATTTTTCGAATAACATTGAACAAATGACCAAAAATCGTCGATTTTCATCAAAAATTGCATAGGGCCATATCTCGGAATCTACAGAGAATTTTTCAAAACGGTTTTTTGCAGGAGTTAGGGGAACGTCACAGCTACATTTTGCATAAGACCGCGTGTTGCGACTCATCAACTGTAAAAAGTTAGAGCGAAAAAACTCGTGTCTCTCAAATTTGCATTTCCAGAAAAATACAAGTCGGGTGAGCTCTGGTTTGAAAACTAGCGCGAAACGTGTGCCAATGCATGGGAACAACTTTAAAAAAACCGCATCAAAAAATCTTTTATCCTTACAGAGATATGGCACTTTGACTGCCGATCAGTAGGTCAACGGGCATCTGCAGGTTAAATTGTCATAAAATGAACATGTAGCAATTTTTTATAGCTAAATGAGACGAACAAAATGACACCAAAATTATCCAATTTGAACATTGTTTTGGGTTATTGAAACGAAAACATGAATCAGAATTTTCGTTTCAATAACCAATAATCTTTCCGAATATATCATTTTCTCATATGATTGTAAATTACAGGACTGGTCCTTTAAAGGATATTGGTTTTCTCCATAGAGCAAAAATTGCCCTTATGGCGATCATGCTATGCGACCTTGTTAACTAGGTCTCCCCAGCCGTAGTAGCTCCAAAATCTCTATCAAGAAGCTCCATGAATTTTTTTCATGGAGCTTTCATGTGAAGTTCAAGATTATCAATTTATTTTCCACTTTTTATCAAAATTCGTACCATTATCAATTTGTTTTCCACTTTTTTCTTCAAAAACACAATTTTTTTTGTTTACAATGTTTACAACTCACCTCATGATCTTTATCTAGATCTTTCTTGTATCCACCTCAAAACCCTCTTTCTCCTTGTCTAATTCCTAATCTTATTGTCTATTTTTACGTTTCAAACATCATATAGGGGTGCCGAGCAGCTCACACACAATATACATGTGCAGAGAAGTGGGTTGATAAGGTTTTTAATTGCCCGGGTATTATAAGCTTTTCTTCCGCTGAGATGGTAACCCTATATTTTTCGGCTTTTTAAAAAGTGGTTTACATTTTTACGATGTGCTAAATTTCTATGCAACAGATGTCTTGATTTGTAAATTTATTAGGCGATGATAAAAAAAACTAAAAAATCAAGGAGCGACTAGGGTAGATTCACTTTTGGGGTGTGGAATTAACGTGGTGGATTTTTCTTGCTCAAAATTTGCACATTTCAAAAACGTCAAACACGCGTGTTTTCGTTATTTTCAAACTCCGGAAACTCCAAACTCATTTCTTCCTATTTTCGAGTCCTATTTTTGCACGAAAAACATCATTGTTTAATCTCATTTTCAATTCAATTTTTAGGCGCTTTCAAAACCCATTTTTGTCTACTATCTATTTTGTATTGAACTATGCACGAAAATCTTTCAACCCGTCACAATCATTGTACGGATTTTTTGACTTCAAAAACGTCACAAAGTCTATGTGGAGAAGGGGTTAACTCAAATAATAGCTCACTCGATTCTGATTCAATGCCGAATGTAGAAAAAGAATTGGAGAACGGAAATAGGTATATTGGCACTTTTTTGAGGGAATGAGGTAGTAAAAATTCCAAGAGCTTATTTTCCCTGACCGAGTTCATGATCAGCTTAGGGTCCAACTGGATCCTGCTCTCGAATCATCTCGCCTTTTATGCTACCCTTCCCGCTGATCTCCGATCGAAATTTCAATTTTTTTCACATTTTTCTCGTCCCACATATCCCCGAATAATTTTCCCATTAGCCTCTATATCTTCTCAAAACATCCGAGCATAGGTTACAACGGGGGAGGCAGTACCCCCTCACCACTCATCCTCGGACCTTCCGCCTTTATAGTCATTCATCCATCCATCATGAGGGTTCGTGTACCCTCCCCCCTTCCAATTCATTCATCATATAAATTTTTGAAAATTTTATCATGTACTCCCCTGAAAGGCCGAAATTTGGGGGTGAATTCAAAAAAGTTAAGTGTGGGGATAGATAAAAAATGTATATAGACTTTTTTATGTGTAGTATAAATAATTGATATAAAATTTTTTTGGAAAAAGGGTAGTGTTTAAAAATGAGTGATTGTTGAGTTTTTCAATTTTTTGTCAAAATTTCACGATTTTTAAACTTTTCTAAAATTTCTTTATTTTTAGCACTTTCCAATCAGAAGACCATCTCACCTCGGAAATGAAACAAAAACTTGCTCGAGACCTACTTCGTACATTAACCGTTCTCAGAGCTCGAGAAAAATTCCGCCATTCCACTTCCTGAATTTTATGCTTTGCTCTCCGTAATAAAATCTGTTATCTACAAGTTGTTCGTTGTTTTATTGTAAATATGTATTGTAAATTCTAACAATAAACATTTAATTTGACCGGTGTTTGATAACATTTTTTCTCTACTTCTGCTTTAAATATGTCTACCGAGTAGTTCCATCTTATCCTGAACGCTTAAAAATTTTAAATCTTGAATCTCTAGAAACTAGACGCATAAAAAATGATCTCATTTTATTTCACAAATTGGTAATTAATATTAAACGAGAAATGTCTGTCTGTTTGTGTCACCGAATTTTGTAAACTTAATTTTAATCCCGTTACGACTTAGATTTTTGAAAAGAGCCCGGTGAGAGAAGAAAAACAACATCAAAATCATGTGGGTATCCCCTCTGGAAAAAGTTAAAAATTCAACTTTTCATTTTTGCCTTTTCAGCTTAGGTATTTGGTCAGGAATTAAAACTCATTGCCTTCATGGCGCAGTTGATAAAGCGTTAATTTTGCAGTCGGAAAGGCGCAGTTTTGATCCCTGTCCCCTCCTAAAAAAGCCGAAAATATAGGGTCACCATCTCAGCGAAAGAAAAGCTTATAATACCCGGGCTATTAAAAACATTATCAACCCACTTCTCTGCCGTGCTCACACATGTATATTGTGTGTGAGCTGCTCGGCACCCCTATATGATGTTTGAAACGTAAAAATAGACAATAAGATTAGGAATTAGACAAGGAGAAAGAGTCTTTTAAGTGGCCACAGGTGGGTACAGAAAGGATTTAGAGTCATAAGTTGGGTTGTAAACAAAAAAATCGTGTTTTTGAAGAAAAAAGTGATAATAGTACGAATAGTAAGACAAAAAAAATTATTCGAGGCATGAAAAAATCTGGGAATAAAATAAAAATTTTGACCCTAGTGGATTCCATGCATAGAAGAACATCTACAGGGTATTTTATCAGGTTGGAAACACGAATATTTTCTTAGGTCTGAGAATCAATTCCGACGAGCCCAACGTTGCTTAACTTGCCAAATCAGACGGTATCGCTTCTTATGAGGGTTGGGGAAAATGTTTTTTGACTTGGAAAGAAATCGACTTTACTACAATACCTTACAATTTTTATCTAGTACTGGTGGTAATTCGTAAAAATACTCTTGGTCGTAAAAACACTACAAGGGTATTTTTACGAACTACCACCAGTATTAGATAAAAATTGTAAGAACTTGTCATTTTTGCATCCATGGTGTAGTAGTTAGAGCGTCAGGGATGTACTCCAAAGGTCAGGGTTCGAATCCTACTTGCGTCGAATTGATTTTACCTATTTTTTGGTTCATCAACTTTGAAGTTTTGATTTTTTATTATGGGAATTTTTAGTTTTTTCTTGTTCAAAAATTATAAAATAATACACCGTAAAACTTCTAATAGAACCCCATGTAAACGTAAAAATTCTCTTAAAAATCAAGTTTAAATCGGATTTCTTCGAGCGAGCACTTTTTGGATAGCCCTGAGGATAGGAAATATGCTATATAAAAAATTATTGAAAAATATTTTATTTTCGTCGAGATATGGCCTTTTGAATTTTTAAAAAATTTTAAGCCTTACATTCAAAAATCCACCAAAAATCAAAATTAAGTTGATTTTCTTCGAGCGACCACTTTTTGGATAGCTAAGTGTATTAGGAACATTAAGTAAAAGAAATTATTGACAATGACTTCGATTTCACGGAGATATGATTTTTTGAAAAAAATGTCATTTTTTCAACTTTCTCAAATTCAAAGGGCCATAACTCAGCGAAAATAAAATATTTTTCAATAATTTCTTTTATAGAACATTCCTTTCTACAGTAGCTATCCAAAAAGCGGTCACTCGAAGAAATACGATTTAAACTCGATTTTTAAAAGAGCAATCATTAACACCTTCTAATAGAGTCCCATGGGGTTCTATTAGAAGGTATTCTTGGTCAGAGTTCCCATCGGTAAATCATCGTTTTAAACACGAAAAATTCCAAAGTAAGCATTTGTAATCATTTTCAAATCCCAAAAATAAGCATTTATAATCGGTATATTTTAACTAAAAAAATAATCAAATATATTTACATTATTAAATTATTAAACCAAAAAATAGGTAAAATCAATTCGACGCAAGTAGGATTCGAACCCTGACCTTTGGAGTACATGTATTAAATTATTTTATGGTTTATATCATTTTTACATACATTTTTTAGATTAAAAATTTATTATCCAACTAGAAAATGTGAAATTTTTTTATGAGTTACAGCAACAATTGCAATAGCAACACAAAACTGCAGAGCTGCATCTCTGTTTTACTAAACCTGTACTGGGACGCGCACGCGCGTTCCAATATGTGAGCGCGCTTCACGCTTTGAGCACAGGTTTTTGACCCTGCCGAGTCATTCAAAACAGTTTTTTTCGAGACCCTTAAAGTATTTTCACCTAATTTAAAAAGCATTCGTTAGAGGAATATTTGGGGCGCAATCGATTAGATTTTGGTGTAAATCTGCCATATTTTGAATTTTCTACGCCACATTGAATTTGGAGATACCTTCCCGATTTTATACCCCTGACTTTCTGGAAATTGGACTGTTTTCGCTGTGCAACTCTGTTTTTCGCTATTTTCTACACTCAGAGCAAAAATAATATGTAACTACGGAACTTAAAATTTAAGTAAAAAATGATTAAAATAAATATAAAATAAGCGCCTGCTTATTTTCTAATCAAAAAGTAATAACAGAACCTCAAAAGTAAGCAAAAATGCTTAAAATAAGCACAAAATGGAAGCTCTGTTCATGCTCTACCCAGTATTTAAATTTTTTTCAACAATAAACCAGCAACTAAGAAGTTCAAAAAGTGAAGGGTACAACAAGTGAAACATTTGTTTCTTTCTTGCCACTCACATATAAGAATAACTTTTTTCGAAGAGTACTAGAAAATATTTGTGTACAGAGTGTATAAAAAACAGGAATTTGGGTGATTTTTTAATGGTTTTTGATTCGAAAATTTCTTCAAAAATGACCCTATTAGGGTGAATTTTATGCGAGAGATCGATTGCGCGCATTCCCGAAGCTTGAAAACACCTCCCTGATCCTGATTCAGGAAAATAAGTGTTTTGTATTAAAACGGAAATCGAAAAATTTTGGGTTTTCTGTTTCAATATCATCTTCATGGAGTAATTTTATGCGGGGAATCGATTGCGCGCATTCTCGAAAATGCTTTCCTGATTCAGAAAATTAGAGTATGTTCGATTTTCGCTTTAATGCATCATTAATTGCCTGAATCAGGGCCAGGGAATCGTTGCCAAGCTTTGGGAATGCGCGCAATCGATTAGCCTGGGGCCTTATTCTCATCTTTGGGTTTATTAACCCGGGTTTAGAGGCTTAATCCGGGTTTCGTTAACCCGGGTTAGTGCACTCATTTAATCTTTATTCTCATCTTAAACCCGAGTTAGTTAAACTCGGGTTAATGAAACCCGGGTTAACACCGTTAAACTTGGATTAAAGAGGGAGTCCAACGTAGGGCCGGGTAGAAAATTTTTTTAACAAGTGACTTCCTAGGGGTAATTTTATGCGGGGAATCGATTGTGCGCATTCCCGAACCTTGAAAACGCTTCCTTGATCCTGATTCAGGGAAATAGATGTGTATATTGAAGTGAAAATCGAAAATTTTGGCATTTCTCCCTCAAAATCATATTTCTGGGGGTAATTTCATGTTGGGAATCGATTGCGCGCATTCCCGGAGCTTGAAAACGCTTCCCTGACCCTGATTCAGAGAAATAAGTGTGTATTGAAGCGAAAATCCAACATGTACCAATTTCCCTGAATCAGGGTCAGGGAAGCGTTTTAAGCTTCTGGAATGCGCGCAATCGATTCGACGCATGAAATTACCCCCAGAAATATGATTTTGAGGAGAAATTTCAAAATTTTTTGATTTTCGCTTCAATACACCCACCCCATTCCCTGAATCAGGGTAAAGGAAGCATTTTCACGCGACGGGGTGCACGCAATCGATTCTTCATCCTATTTTTAACCCTAGAAGGTCATTTCTCAAAAAAATTTTTTGGAGAAATGGCCCTAATTTGGACCTCCCTTTAAAAAATTAATTTTTTTATATTTACTTTTGTGTACACATATTAAAATTACAAAAAATGATTAAAATTACAGCAAAAAAAGATTTTTAGTTGTTTAAAAGTGATTTTTAACTAAAAAATAACCAATGTTTTATATAAAAAATAATCTTTTATTTTGCTAACCCATCCTCGGACATGGGTTAGTTAAACCCGGGTTAAAGGCTAAACTCGGGTTAGTATAAAAGACGAGAATCACAAGTTTGGGTTAACTATTCTAAACCCGGGTTAACTAGGCTCTTAACCTGGGTTAACGAAACCCAGGTTAGGGTCTTAACCCGGGTTTAGAATGAAGGATGAGAATACGGGTTAACAGGACTTAACTCGAGTTTAGCTTCTTAACCCGGGTTAACATCCTTAACCTAAAGATGAGAATAAGGCCCCTGAAGAAGATGATTTTGAGGTAAAAAACCCAAAATTTTTCGATTTTCGTTTCAATACAAAACACTCATTTCTTTGAATCAGGATCAGGGAAGCGTTATCAAGCTTCGGAAATGCACACAATCGATTCCCCGCATAAAATTAGCCCTAAAAGGGTCATTTTTTGAATGTTTTTCCAATCGAAAAAACATGAAAAAATCACCCAAATTCCGGTTTTTTATACACCCTGTAAATAGTACAAAAATATTAGCTAAGTCATCAATCGAGTGGTTTAACCCAACTGATTTTTGTAGATTACTCTCACCTATTCATAGCCGAATAAAAATATGGATGATATCCAGACTCCAGCAAGGCAAAACATAAGAAAGCGCAATAGAAAAATTTGTTTGATGGAATGTAGTAAGTCCAGAGAGTAGTGACCAATGTTTTATAGCCACAAATAATTATGGCGATAAAAAATAAGCGGAATTCGTCACGGGAAATTAATTTTAGATGGTTGCTTGTTAGCAAATGTCTCTAAAATTGTGAAATATTGGCTTTTTCTCCGCGCTAAACCCTTCTTATTTGCTCTGCGGCGTACTAGATTTTTGAGCAAAAATTCGATTTGGAGCAAAAATTCGATTTTGAGCAAAAATTCGAATTTTGAACAAAAATTTCGATTTTTGAGCAAAATTCGATTTTTTTCTGCTGGTGGGCTCGAAATTTCACTTTTCTAAACCACTTATTCTTCTAGCCAAGGCCGTAGCTACACATGAGCGCGCCGGGCACCGTCGCGGCATACGGACCATTGTTCCGCGAACATGTTACACGCTCATGACATTTGTTTCCGGCAGTTGTTTCTGCATATATATTTATTGACATTTGTTCCTTGTACTAAAGTTACTATGACAGTTGTTTTACGTCGCCTGCTTTAGGACACATGTTACCGCGACAGATATTTCGTGACACTTGTTCACGCGACAGATGTTTCGCGACAGTTCTTTCTCCTTGATAAGTTCGACAGGCAGGCTAGACAACGATGTAATTTTTTGCAGCAGAAGTGGTGAGGAAAAGAGAAGAAAAATTAAATCGTTGTCTAGCTGCCTGTCGAACTTATCAAGGAGAAAGAACTGTCGCGAAACATCTGTCGCGGGAACAAGTGTAGCGAAATATCTGCTGTGGAATATCTATCGCGGGAATAAGTGTCGTAGTGACAATTGTCATAAAACATTTGTCGGTGTAACTTTTGTGCTAAAACAACTGTGATAAAATACTTGTCACAATTTTTTGTGTCATGAAAGATTTGTCACGAAAAATTTGTCATGGGAACATCTGTCAGGAAATAAGTGTCGTCGGGCGCAAAGTTGCGGAACAACGATCCGTATGCCGTCGTTGCCCCTGAAATCGGCTGAAGACCGATAAAAAGGGTTTCCTTTGAAATTTGGCAAAATTTTCAATAAATTGATGCAAAAAAATCATCTTGGCCCCTTTATGATTGTGCGCCCTCCTTGAAATTCCAACCATAGCTCAGCCTATACCTATACCTGTATAACAATAAAAGACAACGCAGTTAGATAGAGTATTATTGAGCTGACATAAAATATATAAGCAACTATATTTTGTATCAACGGCACTTTTAGTTGTTGCGCAGTGTCGTCATAGTAATAAAACGTTTTTTGCATCATAATTCGGAACCCAGGGATCATATACAATATAAAGTTTGCCCAGGAGATTATATGAGTAATGATAATAGAGACCTAAAAGTGATTTTATTATTAAGAAAACCTCGTAAACTAGGACTTAAGCTTAGGCTTAGCCCTAAGGCTACGTTTGGCTTAGGCCTAGGTTTAGGCCTAGGCTTAGGTTTAAGCTTGGGCTTAGACCTAGGCTTAAAGGGGGAGTCAACTTTGTAGCAGCTTCTGAGCTTCAAAATGATGCAAAAACCAAGTCAAACGGATTTATCTATCAAAAGTTATGATAAAAACTCTGCTAGAAATGGTCTCCCGAGTGCTGCTGCAAAGTTGACTCCCCCTTTAAGTTTAGGATTGGGCTTAAGCTTAGGCATAGCCCTAAGCCTACGTCTGGACTTAGGCCTAGGCTTAAGCTTAGGCTTGTGCTTAGGCTTGTGCTTAGGCCAAGGTTTAAGCTTGGGCTTAGGCTTAAGCCAAGGCCTAAGCTATAATCATAAAGCTGTTTACCTTTAAAAAACTCGGATGCTTTATGGCAAACCCCTGTGAATTCACTAAGGTATCGAATCGATTAAACGCCAAAACGAGTGTTAAAATGAATGCACCGACCCAAGCTGAAGAGTTAATAGAACCACCGACCTATAAAACACTAGATTTTAAGCCAGAAAACAACTTACATTTTCTACGACATAGCCCAAATTCGAATCGGTGATCATTTGAAGTGCTTGTAAAAAGTACGAGAACAGAGTTAGAATATCAAAAACACCCAATTGGACCATTATATGATATGCGTTGTGTTCATTAAAATGTTTATCTCGGATGAAAATCTATAAAAAATGGAAATTTATTAGGTTTACCTGCCCCTTTTCAAATTTTTGATCAAAAATCGAAAATTTGCCCAAAATTGAATTTTTGTTCCAAATTAGAACTTTTTACTCAAAAATCTAGTTACGATCAAAATTCGAATTTTTGTTCAAAAATCGAAAAAATAGAATTTTGAGCAAAAATTTCAATTTTTCACAAATTCAATTTTTCAACCAACATTCGATTTTTGAGTAAAATCTCGATTTTTGATCAAAAATTCGATTTTTGAGCAAAAATTTCGATTTTCAACCAAAAAAATGCCACGTTTTGGCATGGTGTTTGCCACATTTTCTATTTTGGCATGTAACACCCAACTAATAGACCTAATAGGCTAAGTAAACTTACCCATAAAACAATTAAATATGGAATTAAACATACAATAAACAATGAAATAAAAATGCTCCCAACGATTTTGAACTCGACAGAATTGAGAGCAAGTTGAGCCCAAGGATCTTCAGGAGTCGT
>OZJO01000662.1:9668-23524 GCA_900406225.1 Acrobeloides nanus | reverse complement strand
AAGTTTTGAGGGTTTTGCTAGCTAGCGACACAAATCATCCGAAGGATTTTCACAGAAATTATGATATTTCAACAAAAAATGTGGCACCAGCACCAAAAACGTAGATTGAAAAATTCAAATTTTGGAGCTACTACAACACAATGAGGGGACACCCACGTTAAATTTTTTTCTGGAAATGCCCTCTCTAGGGGCGAAACATGCAGGGAATCCGAATTTGACATTTGTCGAGGCGAAAAAACACTTCCCTGATTCAGGAAAGCGTATTGTGTATTAAAGCGATAAATCACAAAAATGAGATTTTTTGCCTAAAAACGACCCTTTTTTACAAAAAAATTATTACGCAAAATGAACATCACCATCGTGTTCAGCACGATAGAAAATCTTTAAACGACATCCATCATGTCATATAAATTTTAGTCTTTATTTTTCTACAAACCTCTTATCCACTAGGCTATGATTACATTTTTAGGACATGGTTCGATCCCCTTTGGGCCTTTTAATTCAAAAACATCTTAAAATTTTTGAATATGTGTAATATTTTATGCAGAACAAGATTATAATAAAAATTTCTAATTTTGACAAAAATTTTAAACGTTAAAATGTATATTAATTTTCGTAAAAATTGTTTAATTTTTTCAGATGCTTGTTCAGCATGAAAAATTATGTAAGTGTAAAAATTTTGAGTCATTTTAAAATTTATCGACCCAAGCGGGGATCGAACCAGGCCCTATAAACTGTTAGAATGGTCGAGTGGATAGTGAGATAGAGAAAAAATTTTTAGAATGGATTTTTAACACAATACCTATACTAATATATATTTTTTGAAATCTTCATCGACTTGATGAAGATTTCAAAATCATGAAAAGTTGCCAACATATGAAACCCATTTTACTGCTCTGTCTCTAATTTTATGTTTTCGAAGCAAAATGTGTAACTAATGATATTTAGCAAATGCTATTTAGCATCTGGTTTAGCAAATTCGTTCTCGAGTTCAAATTTTTTTCAAAGAAAATGCATTCTAATAAAAACACATGTCGGAAATTTGTATATTAATACATATGTTAGGGGTCATCCAGATATTGCATAATCAAAATTTTCGGGGTTTTTTTACCTCTCCCCCTTCCCCCTGTAATCAACCGTAATCATTTGACTACCCCCCATGATTACGTAATCAATGGCAAAAATTTTTATATAAAAATCAAAGCCAAATATAAACAATTTTTATAACAAAAATATGATATATACGAAAATGTTATTTGGTTTTAAATTGAGAAAATTGGAAAAAAATTGACAAATTCGAAAAAAATTTAGTTTGCTAAATTTTCTATCATTAGTAAAATAAACATATTTATTTATTACATACAAACTGATGCATAGGCTTTTATAGAGAGTGTACACGACCCACAGGTACACACACTACTACATACGCACATATAATTAGCACAGGTGTTAGTCATACACCACACAGACACAACAAACAGTAACTATATAATAACGTTTTTCACAGAGAGATTTTAAAAAAGTGCCGGTTACATGGCAAAGTGCAGAGTGACACCAACTGTACAATTTTTCAGGCATGGGGGTACTGGTCTCCAATTTTTGTTCCCAGCAAGAAAAGAGTGTGAAGTTTTTTTTCGAGTCCGACCCACATCGTGCATGATCAAGTGGATCAAACTTTACACAGCTCTTTTGTCGGATTTTTATAACAACTACATATTTACAGAGAGACGGATCCACGAACACAGAAATTGACTTTTAGTGTCTAGAATTTTTCAATTTAAAAAAAATTGTAGTCCATTTGTAATTTTTTAAAATTTAAAAAATTTTTAACCCATTTTTTAATTTTTTACAATTTTAAAAATTGTGATATGATTGATCAAAATCGAAAAAAAGTTCATACTCCTTTTTTGTAAGAACGTAGCTGGGAAACAAAAATTAGAGACCGGTACCCTCATGCCTGAGAAATTGTCAATTAAAAATAACGTTTTGCAGAAAAGCGGCTGGTGGCCAGCTAGCTATGTCTTTGGAGTCTGTGCCTGATCTATTAATGAGATCAAACTACCTGGTAATCTCATTAATACACTGTTCCCTTTATAAAAAAATTCAATCATTCTGCTCAGAAATCAGAAACAAATTACCAAAAATAAACAAATAAATTTGACTTTGAGCAAGTGTTCCATTAATTTATCATAGCAAAGAACTGCAATAGCTATCTGCATTACAGGGTAGTGCAAAAAAGTAGAATTTTGACTTTTTTGGGGGTCATTTTTTCAAAAATTTTTTTTCTAAAAACATCATTTCTAGGGTTAAAAAAGCTTGAAAAACAGGATTCCGGCGTCCAAAAATTTTTTTGACCCTTAAAATGGCCAAAAATGGGGGGGGGGTTTATGCCCAATTCTTAGAAAAATCGCAATTTGTGCATAAACAATTGTGAAAATGGAAATATTCATTAAACAAATTTATTTAATTGCAACAAAACAAGATAATAAAAACAAAATTTAAATCTTATTGAAATATTGCTGAATTTGAACGCCCTTGTTGTCGATGGTCTTCTTAAGACGGGCAGGAAATTCTCTTAACCACTCCTGAATAAGGTCTGTTGGCAAGTCATCCCACGCTTGCAAAATTCTCCGACGCAATTCCTCCAGCGTGTTCGGCATGCTTCCTTCGTAAACGCGCTGCTTCATCCAAGCCCACAGTCGGTAGTCGCACGGGTTCAGATCGGGGGAATAACCGGGCCACGAGTCTTTGTCGATAAATCTTTGGTAAAAACAACCATATTTCTGAAAAAAACATAGAATGTTAGAAATGCGTGTCAAAAATAGTGCCAATCGACTTTTAGAGTTTACTTCGAGGGGTCAAAACCATCAAAATCGTGTTTTTCAGGCTTTTTTACCCCTAGAAATGATGTTTTTAGAAAAAAAATTTTTTGAAAAAATGACCCCCCAAAAAAAGTCAAAAATCTACTTTTTTTGCACCACCCTGTAGTAAAATAAACATATTTATTTATTACACACAAATTGATGCATAGGCTGACGGAAAAAATTCAACAAAAAAATTGAAATCAAATTTTTATTCAAAATTAATAAATTTAAACAAAAAATTTTATACATTGTGATTACGTAATCATTGACCTGACCCTCCCCGTAATCAATCATAATCATTTGAAATTTTGGATTAAGCCCCTCCTTGATCATGCATGACATCACCTTTCGAAATGCCTTTCATCATTTCAGTCAATTCACATCGTGCATGATCAAGTGATCAAACTTTACACAGCTCTTTTGTTGGATTTTTATAACAACTACATATTTACAGAGGGACGGATCCACGAACATAGAAATTGACTTTTAGCGTCTTTTTCAAAAATATTTTAGTCCATTTGTAATTTAAAAAATTTTTTAACCCATTTTAATTTTTTTTAAATTTTAAAAATTGTGATATGTTTGGTCGAAATCGAAAAAAGTTCATACTCCTTCCTTGTAAGCAGAGGTTAACGGTAACGTGTGCCGGCATGTCACGTTACACTTGGCACATGTGTCCAAGTATGATGTGCCGGCACATGTGCCCATGGGCACGTCACATGTTGTGGTTGGTACATGTGCCCGGCACGTGCAGGGTGCACGTCACATGTTTTTTTCGCACAAGGTCGCGGTTTGAATCCCGCTTGGAGCTAAATTTTTTTGCACAAAAAAGTCCAATTTTTCAAAAACAACCAAAAATATTTTTTCACGTAGATAATCCCCTGTTTGGAATAAATTTTTTCAAAAAGAAAAGAAATTTATTCCAAACAGGGGGGCTATCTACGTAAAAAAAAATTTTTGACACAAAAAATATTTTTGTTCGTTTTTGAAAAAAATGGACTTTTTTGTGCAAAAAAATTTAGCTCCAAACGGGATTCGAACCCGCGATCTTGTGCGAAAAAAACATGTGACGTGTGCCCGGCACGTCACATATTCGAATTGTGTGACGTGCCGGCACATGTGCCCGTGGACACATGTGCTAAGATGTGCCCACGGCACATGTGACGTGCCGGCACACGCGCCTCATGACTGGCAGCCAGCTATGTCTTTGGAGTGTGCCTGATCTATTAATTAAATCAAACTACCTGCCTGACCTCATTAATACTCTGCTCCCTTTATAAAAAAATTCAATCATTCTGCTCAGACAGCAGAGACAAGTTACCAAAAATAAAAAAAATAAAATAAATTGAATTTCGAGCAAGTGTTCAATTAATTCATCGTAGCAAGGAACTGCAATAGCTATACAACAACGTAGGAAATCACAAATTAATTTAGCAGCCGAATCAAATTTTATTAGTCGTAGAAGAATTTTATATATATCATAAGACGATAAAAAATAATTGGTCTTAATTTTTTCTTGTGATTTTCTTGGTAATTTTTATATTTCGAACAATGCTAAATAGACTTGCTCAACTGATTCAAATTGTTGTTATATTCACTTTTACTCAAGTGATGAGCCAAATGGTCACGCCTAATATGTTTATGGAGCATGGAGTTTTAGATCTGATTCCTCTAGATTCATATAAGCCTCCGATAAGTAAGTGATTTGAGGCACAATTTTAACCAGCTGCTCGCAAAAGATTCCTCTGAAAATTTGATGTGGAAGGTAGGGACATTGAAAAGCTCAAAAGTGCGTAGTTTTCTCGGAAAATGGCCTCAAAGTTTAGGCTAACAAGTTCAAAAAAGCGAAAAATTCTTCAAAATTGATTGTTTAGCACAAAGTACATGCGCAAATGGTGCAATTTATGCATGGAAGCCAGTCAATGAATCCATGCCATATACAAATTTTTACATAAATGATATAGCCTATGCTATACAAGCCAACAATCGATGTCAATTATGTGTTTGTACAGAAGACAATCAATGCTATACACCGAAAAACAACTATAGCTATAATTTAAACTTTATTCCTTATTGCACAGGTTTGGGTGCTAGATTAGACTCCGGAAGAAATCCATTTTTTCCGAAACCAGGAACCAGGGACTCATGAGTCTATAGGTCCGGATCATAAAGACCCATGGACCCCGAGAATCAGACTTTGGAACCAGGGAGCCACTCGGTCCTTGGGGCCCGGGGTCTCATGTGGTTTCTGGGTCCCAAACCCAGGGTATCTAGACCCAAGGGCTCATCGGATCCTTGGGTCCAGGGACACATGTGAGAGTGGGGGATAAATAGGTCTATCGACCTATCTCCCTCAGAGACATTTAGGCGAAAATTTTAAAATTTTGGCCCTACTTTTCATTCAACTAGGATAGTAAATTTCATGCAGAAAACGACATTTTAGACAAATCTTGTCATATGTATGGAGTTATTTATCAAAAACCTTTCTTCGGAGAAGACACTCTTATTGGTCCAAATGGACAAGATTTTCAATCACCGCTTCCTTATTTAGAGACATTGAGTGAAACTTCGAATTACTTGAAAGTTTCATCAATTAGCTGCAATGGGTGTTCGGTAAAATTTTCACCCTGACATTTCATTCTTCTCTTCCCCAAATAAAAAATTGAACCCCTTTGAAAACTAGAAACTCTGACACGAAAAGCAAAAATCTTAGTGATAAAAATTTTTCGAGAGAGGAAACAATCTCACTCACTGAGGAGAGATACTAAACTGTCTAATGTACCTTAAAATGTTTCTTCGTTTTTTTGAATTTGGAGAGGGACTCTACCACCACAATTCTTCTTATAGCATGCCATTACTGATTTTTAAATCATTTTTTTACTTTAGAATCTTTTATTACCTCTAAATTGTGGTCAATCTCAAAAATATCAAGGAAACATCACTAATTATTTAACAACTGACTTCCCACCAGCATTTTCTACAAATGACGACGTTGTTATTGCTATTTCCTATGTAATAGTCACTGTTATATCAGATATTCTTTACATCATGGTTATGTATGTAAGTAATGTCGAAAATTTTTTAAATTACCCCCTCCCCGGACTCATCCAGTTTGATCAAATCAAGCAGCTTTTACCATCGAGCTAGCGTGGATATTATGAATCATACGGGGAGTATTCTGATTTTAAAGGTGACCCAAAAATTACCCTTAACAAAACTCTTGCCTATGTCACTAGAATGGACTGGTCCTATAAGATACAGTAGAGGCCAAAACAGTTGAGGGAAACAAGTTGAGATAAGTGAGGCAGAAAGACACAAACTTCAAAACTTGATTAATGAGTTTAACGATATATTTGAGCAAATTGCAGACCGTTAGATGAGGAAACGTCTGTCAAGTGTGAAGTAATTACTGAGAACAAGACTTATCAGATGACTCATCTGCCTAAAAAAAGCCTAAGACTTTAAAAAGTCTTAGAACTTAACAATAAATATGCAAATTAAACAATTAAGTATCCAGAACTAGAGACCGAGCGCCTAATGCACTCTGTGCCATCGCGCTATCTTCAATACTTGCTCATGTGATATACACATACATGGGCAAGCAGGGGGAGAGGGATGCTGAGTCCCAAAATACAAATTGGTTCCAAAGGTTACTGTTGATAAAAAAAACGTCGACAGGCGAAAAAGTCGAAATACGAATTCGTTCTCGATTTATGAATTCGTATACGAATTCAGTCTGGGCGGCTTCCCAAATACGAATTGGTCCATTAATTTTTTCCCCGATACGACGAATTAGGGGGTACAGTCCCCCCCCCCCCCCCTGCCCATGTATGGATATACAGATAGTGAGTGTTGCTGTATACACATGGCCAATCCTCCAACAATAGGATTTGCCATATGTATATAACAACACTTGCACATCCATCTCCGACCTACTAAACTTGCAATAAAACGCACTCCGCGCACCCTCATATGTGAGCGCATTTCGCGCGCTGTTAGGTTAACTTGATAGTACAGATTTTTTGACCCCCGTCAAGTTACTCAAAACGGTGTTTTTCGGGACCCTTAAAGTCTTTTCACCTAATTTAAAAAGTAATCGATAGAGAAATACTTGGGACACAATTGATTAGATTTTGGTGTAAATCTACCTTATTTTGAATTTTCTACACCACTTTGAAGTTGGGGGCACCCCAACTTCAAAGATCTGCCACCCCACCCAGGTCTGCCACGGACAAAAAATGGAGTCACCCACGCAAGACCTTCTCTCCTTCTCTTGAGTGTACCCCCATACAAAAAAGTGACAAAACATAAGCACCCTCCAAAGCACAGTTTCTAAAATCTGACATCCTTGTATGCTTGAAATACTTGTTTTTAAGGTTATTGTAAAATCCCCTGAATTATGGAAACTCGATGCATATAAATTGATCTTTAATCTTGGGATTTTTACTATAGCTGATGCTTGGATAAGAATTTTTTACGTTTTCACATGGAACTTCTGGTTTGGACCTATTACAATAAGGGTAAGAACAGTTTATAATAGATCCTAACATTATTTTAAGGGTACCCTTATAATTTTTGATGGAGTGGGGGGAGGGAGACTTCCTAATTTCCGGTTGGTGTAATAGACCACGACTTGAGTTAAGAGAGTATGAGGACACCACGATGATCTGGACAGCATAAATTTGTGTTGAATTAAAACTCCTTTTAGTTCGTAATAGCCGGTTTAAATTATACCTCAATTTCCATTACAATCTTAACATTTGCATTAGCCGTGAATAGATGGGAAGCTTTGGCTAGTCCACAACAGTTTTCGTTTATACAACCAATGGTTTATTACTTACTAAGGGTATCTTTAGCATATAAAATTTGATTAGCGTAAAACTTTTTAAGGCATTAACAGTGTTTACCTATTTATTCGGTTTGTCGATGTTCATCTGGCAATGCCTTCCTGGATACGGACGATTTTCTATACATATTAAGACTGAGAATCGAACCCAGGTTATTTCTAAGCGTGAATACAAGGGATTGGATATTTTATACTTTTGTGCAGATACTGAGCAAGCTTTTATGCTAGCCTCATTGTTTTTATATATTTGGGTTTCTATTAGTGTAATTTACCAGGTATGTTTAGGCAGGAAAAATCGAACCATGCCCTGGTAAGATCGAACACCCGACCGTATGGCTATGTGGATAATGTTTCAAGGAAAAATTGAAAGAAAAAATTCTACTACCAATTTTATTTGGAGGAGAGCAGGAGTGGTTTCCATTAACAACTTTTTTAGGTCCATAAAAAATTCGCCCTGATGGGATCGGACCATTGAACATTTGGGCTGGATCATTTGCGCACAGAAATTTGCGTAACGCCATTTACACATATACACCTGCGTAGCGACATTTGCAAATGTCCGTACACAAATGACGCATGCGCAAATGAGCTTTAGTTCCTAACAGGGAATGCTATAATTTAGAGGTTCGTGGCAATACATCATGTGCCAAAAAAAGAATTCTTGTTATTCATCCAAACTCTAACACCTTGTCTGGCTAGAATTTCGGCAAATGCGCTGACAATGGTTTTTACTTCGCCAGAGCCGTGGTTTTTGGCTGTGGTTTCGTCGTTGTGGCAATTTGAATCATGCCACTATCCATTTTTATATATCGCGCTTAATACGTAATTTGGTTTCCTTACGATTCGAAACATTTTTTATATTGTATTTTTTATGCGAATTTCGGATTTTTCATTTGTCGAAATTTTTCGAATCGTAAGGGAGCCTGTTTTTTTAAGGATAGTTCAGTGGACCATACATGGGCAGACCCCAGGTTTTTCACCTGGGGAGTTGTGTGTCGGGATTGGGGGGGGGGAATGTAGAATGTGGGTCAAAAGGCCGACAAATTGATGATTAATAGTCGAAAAGTAGGTTACTTGGTGCAACATATTTGAAAATTTTTTCAACCTTTTTTTTTGATCGCTAACTTTTCGACCCCATCGGGAGGAGGACCAAATGAGGGCTGTGGGGGGTTTTTTTTGAAAATTTCATCTGGGGTGCTGCCCATGTATACAGTGGACTGCCCATGAAGTTTTATTAAAATAATAACATATTTAGGACAATACGCAGTGCTATTAAGATACTTATCTTCAAGATAGATTTAAACAAAATAACGATAGTTTCATCCGCTATTCAAAATATTCAATAGAAATTCAAAAATTCATATCGTTATCCATTACATGTGCAAGGGGTGGAACTGTCCCACCTAACCAACAACGCAAAAGGAATAAGTTAGGAGGGACACCGCAAAATTGGGTAACCTCAGCTGATCGAAGGCCAGATGATGAGATTTCGAAAGCCGACCTATGTGAGCTTCAAAGACTGGAAAATAATTTTGAAAAAATTTTCATACAGCCTCACAAATTTCGAAAACATTCAGATAGCCACGCAAATTTTTGATTGTCCAGTTCTCTTGCCCATGTATATTATCCATATTTGAATATTTTACTTTTTATAATAAAATTTTCGACTGATGCCTTAAAAATAATTTTGATTATAAAAATTTGGGGTTATTTTTTAAATCAACAAATCAATTTTCAGCACCAAAAAAGCATTTGTGACGTAATCTCTACGTTAAAGGACCAATCCAGTAAGTTATAATCATATGGAAAAAGATATATTCGGAAAGATCATGAAAAATGGAGCATTTTTTGTTTTTACGGCATGTTCTGAATCGTTGTAGTTTTCGAGATAATTGCATTTGAATTTGTTACAAGCTCTTCGTTGTAATACACAAACTTTTTTAGTTTGTGTATTACAACGAAGAGCTTGTAACAAATTCAAANGAATCGTTGTAGTTTTCGAGATAATTGCGTTTAAAATTTTGAATTTGTTACAAGCTCTTCGTTGTAATACACAAACTTCTTTAGTTTGTGTATTACAACGAAGAGCTTGTAACAAATTCAAATGCAATTATCTCGTTAATTATAACGATTCAGAACATGCCATAAAAACAAAAAATGCTCCATTTTTCATGATCTTTCCGAATATATAATTTTTCATATGATTGTAACTTACTGTACTGGTCCTTTAAAAAAATTTATTATACACTAAAAATTGAACACAAATAAAACTTGCACAAACAATTCTTTGTACTAAAACTTGAATATCTTAACTATAGGATTATAAGGCCATCGTCGAATGCAATACTTCCTGACTTCACTTAAAACAAATACGAGCAGTCCAAAAGCGCCAACAATTAACCAGCATTCTGGGGGACATGGTCCACCTCCCAAAAACGAATTGAGACCTGGCACGTAGACGAAGCATAGGAGCATTATCACTTCTACTATTACGGCATAAATTGAGGACTAGAATTTTTTGTTGAAAAATTGATTTTTAAAATTAAAATACCATGTTCGAAAAGAAACCATAACTAAACATAGATTGACGGAGAGACCGTGTGGCGAATATGTGGCAAACCTAAAAATATTGAAATGTACTACGACTATATTCCTTTTTCATGCCAGACTCAAAATCTTTACAATAGTCAAGTGGTTAGAACGCCAACACCCGCACTGAAGGGATGGGTTCGATCCCGCTCGAAGCGATTTCTTTTTGCATCATTCAAAATTGATCAAAAATTTTGCATATGGGTATTTTTATGCGGGGAACACGTTAATGATATTATTTTCCAGTAAAAAAACATTTTATGCAATTTTTGACATGGTTTGCATAAAATGCTTACTTGGCTAAAAACAACGCCAACATGCCATGCCGAAGTTGCCTGTCTATTAATATACAACTGTTCATCTACGCTAAAAGTTATGCCGTTGCTAGTAAAATTGGCACCACCAACTTTCCAATGATCTAATGACGACATCCACAAGTCGGAGATATTTATGTTATAACTCCTATAAAATATAGTCATTTTTTAACCATGGGAGACTGTCCCCCACCCATATAGATTCGAGGTAGCTTGTCCCCCCCCCCCCTGTTCATGTATGGCAGCTAGGATAGCGTTGAGTTATCGTTGACAGCTAGTGTTGATTTCCGACAGCGTTGGATAGCGCGGACACTAAACGCCACCCATCAACCCATAGTTTTGATTAAAAACAATTAAACTTTTGAAAGATCTATGTATTGACACGAAAAGCCTGAACAAAACATTGAAAATTGGTAGAAGCCTACTTACCAAAACACATAACAATAAGACAAGAAGCATGCTAGAACTTGTAAATGAGCCATATAAAAGTAATCATAGAGCAACATAGTTTTGCTGACCACCGTTTTGTTGGGATTACGGGGTTTTCGCTTCTAAAAATGACAAATTTGTAGATTTAAAATTTTTTTCTTGTTTACCATAATATCACTTTCAGCTGGTTCTTTACACATGGCAATACCAGGAGGGATTTCTGTGCCCAGATCGATGGTGAGGATCTAAAATTTTTTGTCAACAAGTTCTGATTTATCTTTTTTCTAAAAAGTCGATTTTTAACAAAAATTGCATTTTTGTGAAAAATCGATTTTTGCAAAGATGGGTCCCCCAATCTTAAGTTCGGCAGTCTTATGGCACTCACAAAAATGGCAAAAAATTCCCCCTGAAGAACGTCGTCTTGCTATCATAGCAAAGTACAGGGTGCAGAAAAAATGCTGGGAAACTTAACTTTTTCAATTTGTCTCATTATTTTTCGTCTCTTTTCCGATCTAATGCTGCTTATTTTAGGTTAAAATGGCGGAAATGCGTCTAGCTATCATTAAACTGCATGAAAAAGGATATTCGACCAGAGAAATCGAGCAGCTTCTTGATGTTTCGAAATCATCAGTTGTTCGTCATATTAAGCGCTGTGAAGAAACCGGAAGCCATGAAGATCGGAAAGGAAGAGGTAAAAAAAGACAGCCAGGAGTGGAAAAAACATTCCAAGAGCCAAAGGTATGATTCAACGGAACTCGACAAGCAAAGTCAATTCAGGAAAAAAGCTAAGCAAAAAGTTGGGTATGTCGGATAGAAGTGCTCGGAGGATTCTGCATGAAGATCTCGGATTGAAAGCGTTCAAGTTCCAGAAAAGGCAGAAGTTGACTGAAGAAGCCAAAAAGAAGCGGTTGGATAGATGCCGTGCTATGTTGAAACGGTTCTCCAATGAGAAACACCGAAGGATCATCTTCTCTGACGAGAAGCTTTTTTCGAACAAACAGGTTTGCTCTTGTTCTTTCAGGCCAACTCTTGTTTTTTTCAGGCTTTCAATCCTCAGAATGATCGAATTGGTCAAAAGAAGCCCCCGAAACGAGTGAAAGGGTTGTTGAAAGAACCCAGAAGCCGAAAAGCGTAATGGTCTGGCCCGCCATATCGAGGAAGGGAAAGAGTCGGTTAGTGTTCATCGAAGAAGGAGTCAAAATCGACCGAGTGGTTTACATGGACATGTTGGAAGAAGACCTGATTCCTTGGGCAAAAAAAATTTCCCCGTTTTTAGATTCACCTGTAGTGAAGTCAATCCGACGGGAAAGCCAAACACATAATAAATAAAAACACCCCAGACTTCTGGAAATGCGTGAATTAGCACATAGGCCATTAGTTTTTTGATATTCTCAAACATAAGTCGGCCTTCTACGATACCATTTACGATTGCGGAAAAATTGTCATCGGTAAGGATGATGTCGGCTGCTTGTTTGGCCACGTCACTGCCTAAAATATTGTTACTTATAGGATGGGATGGGTGGGGGGGAAGGACCCACAACTGTCATAAATGGATCTAGGGCTGGAAACACGTGCAAGACCCTCTAGGGTTAGGACTAGGGCTAGAGATAAAGTTAGGGATGGGGCTAGAGTTGTGACTAGGACTGGGCTAGGGTTGGAACTAGGACTGGGCCTGGGATAGGGCTGGATCAAGGTTGCTAAGACTAGGGCTGGGATCGAGGCTGGGACTATGTATAGGGCTAGAGCTGGTTTAGCTTAGGTTTAGGACTAGGGCTAGAGATAAAGCTAGGGCTAGGGCTAGAGTTGTGACTAGGGCTGGGGTTGAAACTAGGGCTAGGCCTGGGATAGGGCTGGATCATAGATGCTAAGACTAGGGCTTGGACCGGGGCTAGGGCTAGGCATGGGCTGGGACTATATATGGGGCTAGAGCTGGAATAGTTTAGGATTAGGACTAGAGCTAGGGTTGGGGCTGTCGATAGAGCTGGTGCTATGCTGGGGCTAAGTCTAGGGCTGGGATTGATGCTCTTACCAGATCCCATTCCGACACCAATATCAGATTTTTTCAAAGCTGGAGCATCATTGACACCGTCTCCGGTCATAGCTATAATATGTTTTCTCTTTTGACACTGTTCTACAATCATGAGTTTTTGTTCGGGTGTGGTTCTTGAAAAAACTAGAGCGTTTCGTGTAACCAGACGATCCCAGTCTTTATCAGTTAAATCTTTCATATTTTCACCATGTACCACTTCCCAATCTGGTGGATATCCAGGCCTAAATTTTNCATATTTTCACCATGTACCACTTCCCAATCTGGTGGATATCCAGGCTAAAATTTTTTTGATAAAATCTTAACGTTTAGCCAAAAAACCCATGGAACGCAAAAATACAAGTTGCCTAAGAGGGATCGAACCAGATTCCTATAAATTGTGATCATGGCCTAGTGGTAAAGGGCTAGAAAGAAAAGTTAAAGTTTGAGTTTTATATGACTTTAGGGGTTTCGTTTAAGGGTTTCTGGGGATGCTGAGCACGATGCTGATGCTTATTTGGCTGAAAAATTTTCTAGTGACTTTTCCAATGAGAAAGGGCTAATTTTGATTTCGGTGGATGATACACAAAATTCTTTACCCTATCTTCAATCAGCCCAATCTGCTTGGCTATAGCTTTAGCTGTAGTATGATGGTCGCCAGTGACCATAAAAACTTTTATCCCAGCATCTTTACACTGTTTGATCGCACCGGCCGTTTCATCCCTAGGTGGGTCCATAATCGCACATGTACCACAAAAAGTCAATCCTTCTGTCGGGAAATTGCCCAC